>JBBPFD010000483.1:0-17033 GCA_038363315.1 Mugilogobius chulae
GCATCGTCTGTGTACCATATCGTCCGATGTAGGCCTATTTGAAATTGCATCAGTGTACACAGTGGAAAACATTGGAACAGAGGAAGGCTTTAGCATGCGACTAAAACGCATAGGAGCGCTTGACTTGTTTACAACGAGATCCCAAAATCAAATACAACAGGACAGTGATCAGAAAACACTGCTCACCAACATCAACATTGATCAACAGTAAAACCATGAGATATAACAAATCAAGCGGTGCCCACGCTCTTGAGGTGGGCATCGTTACAATGCTGAAGCAAATTAAAAGAATCAAGAAGATCTAAAAAGTCTTTGAATAGGTTTACACGAACAGCAAAATGTGGACATTAAAATACTCCTACAAGAGAAAGCTGTCCATATTTTTAGTGTAACCTTTGCCAAGAAATCAGAAAAAGTCCGAAATAAAATCACTGGTATACTTGGCGGCCGATAAACAACTGCGCAAATAAAACGACTAAAGCAACCAAACTCGGTTGCGCACAGTTCAAATGAGGAGTAGCTTTGATCAAACACTCGCTTCAAGTCCAATTTCTATTTAAAAAACCACAGCTACGCCACCCCACGACCACTATTCTTGAACATTAAGAAAGTACATTCTGAAGGCAGAAGCTCGGCGAAAGCTGCAGACTCACCGGTGCGTGCCCAAGTTTCTGTTAGGAAAAGTACATCAACAAAGCCTGCGACGTGAAAAAGTCATTTAGGATAAGTCTTATTCCAATCGATCTGGCATTCACCAGAGCACATTTGTCGCCAGCGTCTCCTGCTTTTCCCACGTTCAGCCTCGCCGTTGCGGAGGCGCCTATAACCATTAGCCAGGTGAACGCCACTTCAGTTTCTCGGTCTGGTGGCCTATGCAAGCGGATTACATTGCTGAGGCGTGGGTGTGTCTCCAATACTGCGTCCGGGAAAGCGATAGGATGAATCACAGTTCAGCCAAGTGCACTATTTGTAATGGATGACGAGGGAGCTGCCCGAGTCGGCACGCTAGGCGTGACTCAAACACGGCTTCCATCAATCCTTATGGTAGTTTGGGGTTGACTGTGGCTGGTGACGACGCAGCTGGGAGCCCGGGCTACCCAAAGCCTTTTGCCTCAACCAGACGACCTGCTCGCGCTCGCCACGCCGCTCGTATGCGGCTTTCACGTGAGAAGTGCGGCTTCCAGAGCGTCTAGCGAGGAAGGCGGCATCATTTTCACGAATTTAGTGGAGTCAGTAGGAATAGTTTCATGACCCCATGGAACAATGAAATTTCATGCGTATGAGTCCATCATGTTGCGATTTGTTTCAGGAGTATAGATAGCATCAGCAGTGACACGTTCATATACCAGCATAGAATCTATGGTCCTCATAACAGTTGAAATTATACAAAACACATCAATAACTGGAGAGCCAAGCGGAACGCCAGCCACCCCGGCGCCATCTTGGAACTCAGACCCAACCACACTCTACACTTCATTCGTATTATTTTAAATAAATATTAAACTGATGTGTTTCTCTGTTCACTGTGTGCAGATCTAGCTCCGCCCCTTTCCCTCTCACACCAGCGCTCGCTGCTGCCGCTGCTGCTGCGCTGACAGAGACAAGAGGAGTGTGTAGGTCTATTCTCACTTTGGCCAGAGCCATACAAATAAAATAAATAAATTTGCTTAATATATGCATATATGCAAAGAATGTAGCTGCTACACAACGTGATTCGTTTGGTCAATGCGCAGGCAGGGTGAAGCGCTGTAGGTGAGAGGAGACGCGAGGAGGAGGCGCGTAGTGAGAAGCATGTAGGCCTATTCATATACGCGCCCCCTCATGTCTCCTCTCACCTACAGGTGCCTTTTCCTCCTTGAACGTCTCCTCGCGTTTCCTCTCACCTTTGAGCGCCCTTTCCTTCTCCTCTCATCTCCTACACATGCAGCCTGACGCACCGCTCTTCTCTGGTCAACAGATTGGCGGCTCTTAATCAAAACTGAGGGTGCAAAATTTTCAAATGAGGGTGCAATGCACCCTTTTGCACCCCCGTAGACCCGGGCCTGAATGCACCTATGGCCAGTCCGCCTCTGCTTTCTGAAGATCTCCAGTTTTGTCTTTGACCTGTGATATGCGCCCCTCTGCCTCGGACTTGTAGCCCGCTGACAGACTCATTAAGCATTATGATGGTGTTTTTGATGGACACAACGTCCGACCCCACATCTGTCAGCTTGCTGCTCATTTTAGTGATTTCGGCAAAAACACTCTCAAGGGTTGTCTTCTTCCCAGAGCGCTCACCTACAGATTCCTCCACCTTGTCTCCAGACTTGCTAGCTAGCATGTTTCGTGTCGTCATGCGGCCCGTGTCCTTAAAATACTTCGACGTCGTCATTGTTCACAAAAAAAAAATACATCAGAGCAGACCAAAACTTTCCCGGGATAGTATCAAACAGTATTCAACCAGAAGACGATGGTTTATTTCAGGTTAAACATTAAAAGTAAATGGTGATGGAGACTTCTCTACAGTGCTCCTCATTCTTCTCACTCCTCATTTAGGCATTATTAAAAATACATTGATGTGTTGGACAAAAAAAAGCCTGAGTTGAAAGTGTGACAACTGATCCAAGAAGCTATGACTTCAAACAAAAAAACTTCTTAGCTTTGTTTGTTTGTTTGTTTGTTTGTTTCTTCTCATAATCTTGAACAAATGTTTACTAAAATAGTCCAGTGGAGCATCTTCATTAAGCCAACTTTCAGAAACACACAGACAATCTAAGTTGGACTCAGTTAATAGATGTTGTATTTATGTGTTGGTTTTTCTTATGAACAGACATCTGTTGTATTCACTTGGAAAACCAAGTGACACTTCTGAAGAAGGCTACAGTGTGCAGCCGAAACTGTCAAGGTCTGAAAACAACAGAGGTCTGTTCATAAGAAAAAACAACACATAACTATAATAGAAGACCTAATGAATCTAATCGGAGATGTTGTATTTGTCTGTTTTAGGCAGTATGCTCCTTATGTTAGTATTTCTTCCCAGTATTCTCTGTTTCTTTAGAATTCCAAATAACTTGCACCTGGTTTACAGTTTATAAAAACTAGAATCTTTTTACGCGAAGCACTGTTGCATCACTTTATAAATCTCAGTGTATTTGTTCTATATTGACGCTGTTATAGTTGTTGAGCAGTGAGTGACAAAACTGTTGTTCTGATCCACTCTCAGTGTTAAGTCTGTCTGTGGCCTCTGATGCTGACTGTATGTATTTGTACAAAAGCTGCTGTTTTCCACACAGAGAAGTTTAAAGTGAGAACATTCACACTTCACATTTACACCTCAAACCTGGAAGATGGAGTCCAGCTCCGTCTGAGGCTCCTGACCAATGAGAACGCTCCGATCCTCTGACCTGTGCACCAATGAGAAGAGAGAACACCACTGAGTCTGAAGAGTCCTGCTGCAGCCTCACTGTAGAGACAACTTTAGTCCTGGTTTAGTCCTGTTTTAGTCCTGGTTTGAGACTGACCTGAGCTCTGGAGAACTGTCTTGTCCATCTTTAAAGTTGATGTCAGCTTCTTTAGAGAAGTCGCTCCTCAGAGAGACTCCACTGGTGGCTGGATCTGCTTCAGACCGGAGATAGTCCTGTTTTTGTTCTTCTTCTGGTCTGGGATTGTCATTTGATCTGAAACAGTACAAATGAAAAAATACATTTTGATTATTTATTGAAGTAAACTGTGCGTAGAGTTTTGAACACAACTCAGCTCAGATCAAGACAACTGTAAAACAAGCCTTTTATAACGAGATGTACATTAAAAAATACCAGTACAACAACACAAGGTTGCACAATAAGAACAAAACTTAGACTAAACACTAAGATTCAGAGGGAGAAGAACCAAAACGCAGGTTTACAGACGTTGTCACTGTCATGCGCACCACTCACATCACACACATGAATAGTTAGTTCAACTTTCACCAGCAGAACTTGGTTTCATTTACATACTGTATTTCAAGTCCTGTCATATATCTGCTGTCAACCTGGCACACTGCACAGATCTCTCCTCTCCGTGGCAGAGCGCTCTAACACACACAAATGAAGCACCCATATGCGCAGGCCGCCCGCTGCACCCTCATTCATTTTTCTCTTCCAAGGCCGCATCTGTCCCGCTCAAATCTGCAGCATTTTGGTCACAGGACCCGGGCTGCGTAAAATCTTACCTACTGCAGTTCTGTATCAGGACAGATCATGGGCTGACATTTTGCTAACTTTATATGAATTAGCAATTATTTTTTATTTTATTCAAAGCTCCACAAAAAACTTGGAAATCCAAACATGTACATCAGACAAGACCTACAAGTGTCTACTTTCATTTAAAAAAATAATTGTTATTCTACATTATTCTGTTCTCTTTTTATCATTATATACCTTTATATACCGAGGTGGGGTAAGCCTGGACAGTACTTGGTCAGGACACACATTCATACACACACTAGATCCAGACTAGGCAGTGTGGGTGAAGTGTTTTGCCTACAGACACAACAACCAGCTTCTCCTCTGTTGCCCCACTGTGACACCTGAGGTTCCTTCGCGGTCTCCAATCCGAATACTGCCCAGGCCCAATCCTGCTTAGCTTCTGAGATCTGACAGGATCAGGCTTTGGCATGCTGGTATGGCCACAACTGTTCTCTTTTTATAGACAATTGAAATTCCTTGTTTTCATTAGATTTCAGCGTTGGATGAGAAACTTTGAAGAAAAAGTCCTTTTTCTAAAACAAACCTCGTGTCAGTGTTGTTTTCCTCTGTTCTACTTTTTGGTGAAAGAATATGAGCCACTACAATGAAGTAATGTCTTTAGGATAAAAACAGGAGGTTTATATGATTAAAACAATAAGAACGAGTGTCTTTTTCATCTTTAAACCAATAAAAGCTGTTAATGACGTTTTCTACTTTCTGATGCAGATTCTATAGATTAAGCAGTCAGCCCCTCCTACATTCTGTTTATTTATTTATTTATTTCAAGGACAGTGCATATTAATCAACATTTCTGTAAATATGCCAGAATTAGCCGGGGGCTATTTTTCATCTGTAGTCCTGTGACAGTGAAACCTGTCGACCTAAAACAGAATAAAACTCAATACAGGTAAAGCATATACAGTACATTGTACAGTAAATCATATACATTGTCAAAAATTATGTACACTATTTACATTACATACACACAATCACTCTGCAGCACATCGAGGTCAATACACACAGAGGCAATCACACACACAGACACATGGCAAGAGGCCAGCAGGGGGCAGCGAGAGCAGGAATGTCAATGATCACAGGTTTGATTTGCAATGAGCCATTGTTTTAAGTGCAGTTTAAATAAGTGATAGGTGTTAGCATTTCTAATGGTTGTGGGAGTGAGGTTCCATTCGGAGGTTGTACGGACAGAGAAAGCAGTTTGGCCAAAAGTACTTTTTCGGAGGGGGATGTTACAGTCCCCTCTCGCTGCTCCTCTGGTTCTACTGTGGCTGCTAGATGTGAGGTTGATAAATTGACTGAGTGGAGGAGAAGATAGACCATGAATGATTTTATAGACTAAGCAGAGATTGGAGTATTTGACCATGTTTTCCAGACTAAGTAGGCAGTGTTTGTGTAGAATTGGACAGTGGTGGAAATGGTTCGGTTTTATGTCCAGGATTTTAACAGATCGTTTGTACAGTGATTGTAAAGGTTTGAGTGTGGTGGAGTTTGCCAAAGACCAGACAGGTAAACAGTATGTGATGTGTGACAGAATCATGGAGTGCAACAACTTAGTAGCAGCTTGTATTGACATTTGGTGACGGATGTGTTTGAAGTTTCTAATACTGAATTTAATACGGTTACAGACTTTTTTAACATGTGATTTAAATGATAAATTGGTGTCACTTAAAATACCGAGATATTTGTACTCTGGTACAACCTGCAGTCTCTCTCCTGAGACTAGGACATCTGGATTCGCATGAGTAGTGTTGACAGATTTGCTGAAGAACATTGCAACGGTTTTGGATGTGTTTAGTTTAAGGCAAGAGTGGTCTAACCAGGATGAGATCTGAACCATGGAGTGTGTGAGCTTGTCTGCAACCTGAGAGATATTATTGCCGTGAGTGTATATTACAGTGTCATCGGCGTACATCAGTATGGAGACATTATTATTACAGACTGAGAGGAGGTCATTAATGTAAAATGAAAATAACAATGGTGCTAGAGTGGACCTTTGTGGAAGACCAGTAGAAAGACTGAGTGCTGAGAAGTGATGAGAACGAATGCAAACGTGCTGGGAACGGTTTACCAGGTAGGATTTGATCCATGTTTGTGTTTCTGGTGAGAAGTTGAAAGTGCAGAGTTTAGACAGTAATATCTTGTGGTTTACGGTGTCAAACCACTTTAATAGCTTCTAAGTCAGGTGACTCAGAGGCCCAATCCAACTTAATATAATAGTTCTGGGCCTCAGGTATCATGCACACCTTTTTGTTTTAAAAAATTAACCCTTTCAGAAATTTTTAGGAATTTTTTACTTCAACAATCTAGAATTTTCTTCAATAGCTTCTAAGTCAGGTGACTCAGAGGACCTGAGTCACCTGACTTAGAAGCTATTGAAGAAAATGTACTTAAACCCCCAAAGGGTTAATTTTTGGAAATTCCATAAAAGGTTAATTTGTTTAAGCCATACAAGGTTTTCCTCAATAATTATTCTACTGATACTAATTTGTATTTATGTGTTTATATGTTTTTCAATTAATCACATTTTCAATAAATCCCCACACAAAGTGTACGCAGCTGGGCCACATTCAGGGGAAGTTCCTGCTGTAGTTGCAGAGCTGAATATCCAAAATCCAACATGAAACTAACTTCATCACGGATCATCACCAGGGGTATGCACATAAAAAACTGTGAAATTGTGGTTAAAAAGCATGTTTTTTACGTGTCAACTTGTTCAAACAAGATAAATTTTGGCCCTTTGTCCAGGGGCCTGTTATGAGTTTGCGTGACTACAGCACCGCGCTCTCCTGGTTTATCTCTCTGATCTGTCGTGGGGAGAGCTGCATTCACACTGACACTGTCCCATGCTCACTCACATCTGATTTTTTTTTTTATGTAAAAAAAAAAGACACATTAAGGAAAAAGTTGTTAAAACCTGTCATGTGAATAAACTTTCACCAAATAGATTTCTATTGTTAGACTTTTTTCCAAACTGAAGCTACTACAGTAACTTTTGCCTGTGATCTTAATGCACTGCTCACTTCACAGATGTGACACATCTAAGGTTCACTCAATGAAATTGCACCCCCACATCTGGAGCCTCAACTCCTATACTCATAGCCTGGCACTTGTAGAGAGCCACTGGTGGCCAACAGAGGAATAACTAAGACCACCCATTAAGACAGAGGGGATAATCGCGGCCAATAAGCCTTACAACTGTCATTTATTTAGAGAGACAAATAAGGTAAGACAAAGAGTGACCCAAATTCTTTTTTAAAATTAATCATAAATCAAAAGTAGCTCTGTGCGACTATTTAAGTAAAATTTAATTAAATTAAAGAAAAAACTGAGAAATCTAAACCCACTGCCAAAAACTACACTACAACTCAATGAAATATAAAGAATTACTAACAAAATTAACGTATGAGCCACAGAAATCATAAAACAAAAGTTGGTTTCTGCTGAAGAATGCAGATTTCAGCCGTGCGTCATGAGGCTGGGCGCGTCACAGCGTCAGGCTTTCAGATTAGGCATGCCATCGCTCAAAATAGAACCTCTACTGGGCCGGGTTGGAGCAGGTTGAAGTCATCCATTAGAAAATAAGAAAGCTGAGCATACTTTTGCATTATCCCAAGCGTGTCTTTGAAGTTTAGCTTTTGGAAATTTAGTTTTTTCTTCTGCTCATTTCTCATTGAAATTTAAACGGATCGCAATAAAACATGCAGAACTTTGTTGCTTCATACATAGAGAGCATTAGTGTAAATTTGTCATTGTTTTACTGTCCATAATGTGTCTGTGAGGTGAAAGAGAAAATAAAAACATAGAGCAGGACCCCGGGGAGCACCAGAAAAAGAAAGTGAACTATATTCGGATTTACAGAGTCAAATCACTCCGCACTGACTTTATTTTAATCAGATTACACAAAGTTTGTAGTTTTATATGAAGTTTCTTTGATATTTGGACACAGCAGGTTACTTACATAATATGTCACTGACACATGGACAGAAAAACACGCAACTGAATTTGTTCTATTGACAGTTTAAAGACCAATTCCCATCAGAAGAACAGCAAAACACATGTAAAGTGTTGTGATCTGAGCTTGTTGTCTGTGCGCCTGATTTACATCATTTATAGTCATTTGGTCTTCATAAGAACTTTTATTTCACAAGCTCTTCCTGAGCTTCTCTGGATTAGGTAACCAAGTGGAGCGGAGACTGTGGGCTTGGAGCTGCATGTAGTGCATCAGTGCGTGATCACTCTGAGAGAACGTTCACCAACCCAAAATATTTCACCAAATGAGACTTTAAATAATAAAAATTCACTTTCAAACAAGACTTTAATTTTTTTTTTTTTTTTTTTTTTTTTTTGTCAAATTGTTCTATATTTTTTAAAGCGAACCCTGGCTACAATCACATGTTTACCCTAAAACACTTATAATATCATCACTTATATAAATTCAGAACAAAAACCTTGAAAGTATTTGTAGTTTTATCAAAATCATGTTTTAAAGAAATCACATGGCTGCCATTTTGTCCTGGCTGTGACGTCAAATGGTTGTCTGTCTGCCCTCTGGTGGTTGTCAAGGTAACAGGTAACTAAGCAACATGAATTCAACAGTTAAAACCTTTCAGTTTGAGCTGGAGTTTGGCCAAATACAAAATGATTATGTGGAATTTTGTAAAACTGAAGATAATCAAGAGGAAGAGGCAAGAACTGGACACTGTCAGTGGTGTTTTTGTTTCAACTGTTCACCGATCGAACCACAGGAATAACCATGGCAACAACCAAAAGCAACCATTTGATGTCATCAACCCACAATGCATTGTGTCTGGACAATATGGCGGCGCCCAGTAGCTCAAACAATGCAAATTTTATAAAAATGGTAAACAGTTATATATTAGTTTGTAGTTTATTTGAACAAACATGAGATGTACTTGCATTTTAGCCATATTTGTCATTATAGTCAGGGTTCACTTTAAGATATTCCATTATGTTTATATAATTCATTTTTCAGTCAGAAAACTGGTTCTGTTTTTGTTTTGTCCTCAAAATAGTAAAAACCCACTGCAAAAAAAAAAAAGTCTTGAAATAATCATAATAATAATAATAATAATCATGTGTATCTTTATTTTGAGTCGACTGTGTGACCACAAAATGTCTGAACTGTTTGTTTCCATGGAAACAAAACACACAATAATCATTTTTAACAATGTTCCACCTTCTGGTTTGTGCTGTTGACCTTTGACCTCCAGAAGTTACACATTGTGACTTTAAATAAAAATGTGTAAATAAAACAATATGAATGTAAGAATCAGCCGACACCACTGAGCAGACCTTTCTCAAACCTATAAACCTCACCAAACTCACTTAGTCTGATCCAGAGCCAGACCTTAATCCCACAGAACTGACCTGAGCTGTGGAGAACTTCTGCTTTGACCTGATTTAAACTTCATGTAGAATTCTTTAGATCGATCACTCTTCAGAGAAACTCCACTGGGACTTGGACCTGCTTTAGACCGGAAATAGTCCTGCATCAGTCCTGGTTCAGACCCTGGTCCTGGTTCAGACCCTGGTCCTGGTTGTGGTCCAGACTTGTCCATGTTCCTGAAACAATCAAAGCCAGTTAAACAGAAGCAGAAATCGTCTTAGAACTAAACAGATTCCTCTTTCTTCAGATTCAGACGTTTGTGTTCTAAGCTTGTCTCTGCTCATTTGGACTTTTCTTTGGTGGATTCTGGCTCCAGTTCAACATGTTTAAAGGCCTGGTCGACTGTGTTCATCTCCCTTCAAACTGATTTATTCTCCTTATTTCAGCAGAATCCTGTTGTCTCATATACAGGAGAGTCCTGGGGGGGCTCTTCCAGTGGCGTGCTGGGATCATTTTTCAGCCCGGGAAAATTAGACCTTAGATTGGCCCATTTGTTCGTTAAGTTATGTGATGTAGCTGGTAGTTAAGTGGTTAAGAACTATGCATTTACACTTTTGCCCTTTCAGCTCCACGTTCGAGTCCCGTCCAGGAAACCTCTCTCTTGATTTTTTTTTTTAACCAATATCTACTCCACCTCTCATACATTCTCTTCTCCAGTAGTAAACTGCTTAGTTTTAGTCACACATGGTCAATACAGTACAGATACAGCTCCGAGCTTTTCTCCCCTGACCTCTGACCTGTCCTCTGCTCCACAGCAGTGCGCGCTCTTACACACACACACATGAAGGACGCGCTCTTACACAAACATAAAGCGCGTTCTTGCCACTGTTCTGACCCACAAAGACAAACTTGTGTGTGAACCTTTTGTCTTGTTTTGTGTGGAAATGCGCTCCGCTCCGCCGCGGTGATTCGCGTGTATAAATCTGCTGAAGTGTTTGTTCATCAGCCGTTTCTGTTCGTAACTCCGAGAATATACAACGGATTTACTTGAAACAAAGTTTGACTGAGAGTTTATGTGACGTGGAGCATGTTTTTGGGCTCGAAAACGTGTCAAGAGTCTTTGATTATGCGCTGTGTGCTGTGAAACACATCATAGACGAGGCAGCAGCTGGCTCCGCCTCTCCCACTGTGCGCACATTTGCCTGCTGCAGCTCTATGGGCCGGGCTTCTCTCTCTCTCTTTCTCTCTCTCTCTCTCTCTCTCTCTCTCTCTCTTCAACCACGGAGGCCACAGGCCCAAAAGTCACGCGGCCCACCGGGAAACGTCCCGACTCTCCCGATTAGCCAGCACGCCCTTGGGCTCTTCTAGTTTTTAAGTTAGATGGTGACCCCTTCCCTCTGCTGAGCCATCTTTTCTGGGCTTTAAAACTTTTTAAACGGCCCTGCTCTTCACAGCGCAAACCGTGGTAAGGCTCAGAGTCTTTTCGCAGCAGTGACAGTGAAGCAGGAGCTGTAGAGGCCCTAAAACATTAAGTATCATTTTTACATGTCCTGTGTCCTGGGACAGTGAATGAAATGCTCCGCAGTGTACCTCTAAAAAGCTGAGCCCCATAGAAATGAATAGCATTTTTCAGTAAAGTCAGAAACAATCATAGCCCTGTTCATCTGAGGTCTATCTTCATTAAATTAAGATTGGGTGAAAGCTTGTAGTAGTAGTGCAGTACTTCTCAAATAGTGGGGCGCGTGATGCGATGCCAGGGGGGGCGCGTAGCGGTCCACTAGATCAATAAGCTCCAGCCCTATCGGTCCTGAATCAGCGCGTTTCATAAAATCTGTCCCGTTCACGCTCCTTGTCTGCCCTGCTTTGATCGTGGTGCCGGTGTCGGTACATTTCCGCGTCTGTGTGCAGCAGTCCGGGCTTCTCGCGCACCGCGCCAGACACACACAGGCGGAAAGAACGGCCCCGGCACCGCGCGCTCGCTCAACCGGGACAGAGCAGCGTCAACAAGCCAGAGGTCACGTGTCCGCGGTAAAACGCCTGATCTGCCACATCATTTCACCAACTTTACTCCAAACAAACGGTACGGCTCTGATCACTGGTGGAATAAACAGCGCCCAGCGCCGCTTTCAAAGCCTTTTCTGTTCAGCCTGTGAAGCTGACTACACTGTAAAAATAACACTGCAATAAATATGAATAAAAATATATATATAAACTTGCAAAGTGTAAACGTACAAAATAAAGTTAATATTTGTTGAACTTTGTTTCAAGTTGATATTGATTTTTTTTCTTTTGTTAATGTTTAAAAGGATACACTTTTAGATATACTTATACACTTTTTATAGATAATAATCTGATTTGTAGTCACCGCGGTGAGTAGGGGGGGCGCAGCAAAAAATAATTGAGAAGCACTGTAGTAGTGTGTCGCTGTGGACTTCAAAACACTTAGGATCTGGATTTCTGTGTTTTATTATCATTGGGCAGGATCAGCAGGTTACGCAGCAATGATGAAGAGCTGGGAGTAAGACAGACCACAAATGAGTCTGTGGGGGCAGAGCAGAAACAGATCGTCAGAATGAAGATACAGTAAGTCTGCAGACTGCATGGGGCAGCTGAAGATGCTTGTGTTGTACAGCATCTCACACACATGATCTCTTCTCCTGCCACCCTCAGGCCACTGCTGCTGGTGTAATGTAATAAGCAGTAGATTTTACTGCCGTCACCAATAGGTGGTGCTGTTGTATTGTATGAACTCAAATGAGATGCCGAGTAAAGGACCGCACTGGCACTGCAGCCTCGTCTCAGTCATCTGTAGTAGATATATATTCATATTGGACAGTAACCCACATTATATTCATAAAGCACAACATAAATATACAACTCTGCCCTGGGCGGCTGCCCGCCTCGCCCAAGCTAAAAACTGCCACTGTTTGTGTTTTGTTTTCAAATATCTAAGTCGTGGCTCAGCTCACGTCCCAGACAAACTGGTTTGTCCTGTTCTGACGTCGGCCTCAGGCTCGTCTGGCTCTGCTGTTTCTCTGTAACTTTGACTTTATTTGACTCACACAAGTTTGTGTCTAAAAGCCTTTGACTCCATCAAATGTGTTTGAATGTTTGATTCTAGACATTTAAACAGTTGAACCAATAATCAGGCTTCAACTGGAAACTCAAATAAGACACAGAAAAAGCAACAACACACAATCCTGTTTGGACACGAGTCTCTGACTTTAGCACAGCTTCATGTTTCAAAGAGGTGTTAATAAAGCCTTAATAAGGTGTTAATAAAGAGACTTACTTACCGTGAGGGCCACACAGCAGCACATCCACAGTCACACACTCACACTTTCACTCACACATGGAACAAAGTCAAAGATCATGTGTGGAGCAGAGCGTGAAGAGCACTCACTCTGATGACAAGTCTCACTCACATTTATGGCCCAAAAGAATCTGCAGCACAATGATCCAGCAGAAGAACAGTCGCACAGTCCAAACTCTCCTGCCACGGCACAACAAAGTCTAATCAGAGGAACAAAGGAATGAGGAGACACACTTCTTACCTGAACCAAACAGCCTCACATCCTGTTTGGTTGTTTTTATCAAAGATGTGCAGGCAACGTGAGAAGTAGAGCAAAAAGTGTTTAACCCTTGTGTCCCGTTGGGGAGTTTTACTCCATTTTTTTGGCACTTTTCATTTTTAAATTGTCCACCATTGCTACAGTTTTTTAGATATTTCAGTGATTCTCGTTGCAAACCTTACATCGAGTCAAATTTTCAAAAAATCCACTCACAGTTTTCCTAAACCCAGAGTCTTGTCATTCACACATGTACTGTCCTTTTGTTCTGTTAGAGCCTTTTACTGCACTTGTTTTTGACGGCTGTAAAATTAAAGTAAAATGTTTATTTTTCAAACTTTTTTTGCTTAAATCTTTTAATCCATTTTGTTCTGACTAAAAATACCACATTTGAAAAAAAATCTCGGTGTTTTAATATTTGTACAGACTTATATAAAAGCTGATTCTCAGAGGTGAAAATGTGACACAAAATGGCCCATTTTTCATATAAAATGTGAATATAATCTGGATTTTTTTGGACCTTTTATTACAGCCTTGGACATGTTAAAAATGAGTCCCGACTTTGACTTTGATGTATTTGTAGTTTTTGTGCAGAAACAGTTTTTTCTTCCTCTTGTTCTGTTAGCGCCATTTTGTCCCCCATTGACTTCCATTATAAACACTTTTTTTTACTGCTCTGAAAATCCACTATAAAAGTGTGATTTTACAAACTTTTATGTTTGTTCCTTTTCAGAAGAAGTGAAATAAGTCATTTTAGACTTTAGATGAATTGTGTGTATTTCCCATTGAAACAGGCCTGTGAATAAAAAGTCACAGTTTCCCCATGTAAACCTATGGAGCCACCAGGAGACAGGACATGTTTGGATTTAGGAGGCTCCTGGGGCGTGGCCTCTCCTGGGCAGGGTGGAGGTGTGTGGGGGGGCACTGGGGGTGTTGGGGAGTATTTGTGTGAGGTTTAGTGTATGTGCATATATTCAAAGACAGTTATGTCTCCATAATTGCGCAGTAAAGAGCTGTTCAAATACACCTTATCCTATTGTAATAAGGGCACTACATACAAATATGCATATTGTTCAAAATTCACACACATACTCCCAACACCCCCAGTGCCCCCCCCACACACCTCCACCCGCCCCAGGTGAGGCCACGCCCCCAGGAGAGGCCACGCCCCCAGGAGCCTCTAAATCCAAACATGTCCTGTCTCCTGGTGGCTCCATAGGTTTGAATGGGGAAAATCTTAGTTACCTAATGTAACTGTAGTTCTATGAGTATGTGCGTAGCCCTCTACGGGCTTCGCTATTGGCTAACACTCGAGGCAGCGCCTCGCACCTGAAGATCAAACAATGTACCGCTCCAATCATGAGGACGTGGTTCCCCCACTGGCCGTATATAAGGCCCTGTCCACTATCGCTCGCCCTTCTTGAACTCTAGCACAGTGGAAGACATGCCTGCTGGGCCTGCAGGTAGAGGCTACGCACATACTCATAGAACTACAGTTACATTAGGTAACTAAGATTTCTATGTCGTATGTGCTACGCCCCTCTACGGGCTTCGCTATTGGCATACTCTACGCGAAGGCCGTAGGATCAATGTACTCCCAGCAGGCATACATGATTGGAGCGCACCCGCAAACCTACTTCGTACCAAGTACAGAGAGGCAGCGGGCGAGGTTGAAACCGGATGGAGAGAAGGCACATAGTCCTGCCCGGACCTGCCACAACCACCCGCATGAAAAAGAAACAAAGGTGATGAAAGGCCGCCTCTCCCAAGAGCGCCAAGTCACCACAAGAAAAGCATCCAGAAGGAGTGCTAATGCATTGATGAACTGGTCGCCTCTCCCAAGAGCACCAGGACACCACCACAAAGTATCCAGAAGGAGTACGAACGAAGGTGAACAGGCCGCCTCTCCAAGAGCGCCAAGAACACCCAGGCAAAAGCCTCCAGAAGAAGACGCTGAAACTGGAAGCAATGCGCAGGTCGCCTCTCCAAAAAGCGCCTGAGGCACATCGCCAACAAAGAGGAAAGTCCTTAGGCCGTCACCTCATGACGACTCATCCGGCCCGCGATAAAGGACCAAATGAGTCACTGACCGCACTGTCACATCCAACAGATATGACTGCACAAACGTCGACAAGGAGGACCAGGAGTTTGCCAGACAGATCTCCTCTAGGGGCACCCCTCTAAGAGTAGCTGAAAAGGTGGCCACACACCAGGTAAAACGAGCTCTGATGAGTGCAGGAGGGGAACGCCCCTCTGCCTCGTCAGTCATGTGACCCGCCTGGCACACCCAGTGGGCTAAGCGCTGCGAAGAGAGAGCAGTGCCTCGATCCTTCGCATCAAAACCACAAATAACTGGTCAGAATACCTGAAGCCAGCCGTGCAGTGCAGGAAGCGGCGAATGCCTGACCGGACATGACAGGTGACACCCTTCACCCTCCGCTGACGCATGTGGGGATGACAACGCTGTCCCAAGCGGATGACCTGGACATCCTAGGCTGGAAAGCCTGGTTCGGCCTAATTCACCAAGCCTCCATCACCGCTGAAGAACATGCAAGAAGGTGGATGGAGTGGACGCATAATTCCCTTGCCCTCTTGGCAGAGGCGATCACCAAAAACGTCTTAAACGATAAGCAGCTGAGCTCAGCGCGATCCAGGGGCTCAAAAGGTGGACCCGAGAGGCCCTCTAACAGACCTGCAGTTCCCAAGGGGCGGCAGAGCTTCTGGGGGTGGTTTCGACTGAGCGCACCCCGTAAGAAGCGCTTAACGAGAGGATGTTATGGGCCAGGAAACCCACCAAAAACCAATGCGCCGAAAGCGATGGCCGCAGCAAAGACGCCCCAAGGTCGAAGCCGATCGACCTTTGGCCAGGAGACCCTGACAAAAACCCAAGACCTCCTGAATAGTGCAGGAGAGGGGATCCACTGACCTCTCCGTGCACCATGTGGCAAACAACTGCCATCATAGCCTGTAGGCCCTAAACGTCGAAGGCGCACGGCCTCCTTGAATAGTCGAGACTACAGCAGAAGGAGGCCTAAGCCTAACCACCTTCCTTCTCGGCTTCCAAACCAAAGCCTGTGGCCTAGGATTGGACGTGAGTAAAGGGATCATTGGGCCTGAGTCAGCGGTGTCTGGCGAGTCCGGGAGGGGCCAAGGTCCCCCCTGTGCCATGGACACCAAGTCCGGGTAACCACCCGGCACTTGGACTGTTCGGGGCCATTTGTAGCCTGTCTCTCCTGACTCTGTGGAGCAGTGGAGGGAGGAGCCGGAGGGGAAAATGCATAAAGAAGACCCCTCGGCCAAAGTCGTGCGCCACCTTGACGCCCAGAGGAGGCTCGTCCCCTGGTCTGAGTGAGAACTACAGGGGCATAGAGTGCTTTCAGGTCGGCCACCGGGTGGCCGAGCTTGCCAAACCTGCGCGCGCCACCCAAGGGTAAGGCTCTATTCGCCGCGGGCTGCTCCGCTCCTGGACCATGGTTCTGTCCGCGGCCTACGTTGAGAGAATGCCGGGGAGTGTGCCGGGATCATTCTACCCCCGTGCCCTCAGGAAAAAGAGGGGTGTAGTGATGGCCCAATTAAGAACAACATAGATAGCTTCTCAGGCCCGCCTTCCTGTCTCCAGCAGTATGGGCGTAATGATCCTGCAGAGAGTTCACACCTTGTTGGCTGTTCTCCACATGAATTTATATAAGCACCACCACACACCCTCCTACGCTTTGTCCTTGATCGGACCTAACACCGGACATAGCCACAACATTCCACCAAAGACTTTGATTCCAACCCTTTTCCCAGTTTTCCGCTCTGAAGTTCGCAGGACGTGCCAGGAACCGTTCCAGCTGGCCTCCCATTCTACAGGACCCATTGAATGTGGCAGCGGGCGTCGGAGGACCAGGTTTG
>JBBPFD010000484.1:0-17028 GCA_038363315.1 Mugilogobius chulae
CATTAACTTAATTTTTTTTGTCAATGTTTAATGTTTTGTCTGTCAACTCAATATATACTTAATTAGCAAAACTTAAATATCTTGTTTCAGTCTCAGTCTCTCCTCCACTCCCAGAGCCGAACTTAAATTCTTCTGACCTAGCCTAACCAAACTCATTCATAACCTTAGTTATTAAGGCATTGTTATCTGGCTTTTACCAACCCGGTACATTAGCTAGTGCAACATACATGCTACATAATTGTGGCGAGCTAGCCAGGAGTGGAGCTGTAAGAGCTGGACATTGATTATCTATTTGTTGAGTGACAATGGACATTTTTGAGAAACGTGGCATTAAGATTTCAGACGCAATTTTAATTCAGTATGCGACCCACGATAAAACAGACAATGAAGTCGTTGATTTCTCAAGCGTTATGGTTCCGTGTCTAAAACAGAGCTTATTGATGAACCTGAAACCGTTTTTCACGATTCTATTATTGTTCAGTATGCGTCGAGTCAAAGTTTGATTGAGTTGCGTAATAAGTTACCGTATACTTACATTGCGAGAACAGTAAAGTCTCGTATGAAATCTCAGATCTATCAACATTTTGCGCGGCACTAGTAGAGAAAGTTGTGACTGACATTTATTTGCGTGCACTCAGAGATATTGCAACGCTTACGGGTAAAGACTTTGTGGAAGTACTTAAAAGTGTTATGTCTCTGCTTGGTCAGCTGTTGACAGAATCCCAGCCTCCTGTCACTAAAGACCAGTTGCCTACAGAGGAACTTAAGAAGCCAATCGCTCCTCTGCCTGAACTTGATTCCACGGTCCAACAACCTGACGCATTACTTGTGAAGTCTTTGCCAGATGTAGATGATGAGATGTCGTGTAAGAAGATTGCTCCTCCATCGACACGGGATGATAGCCACGGCCAGAGAGAAAGTGATAGCAACACTGATCCAAGGTACAGTTAAATGGTTCAATGTAAACGAAGATATGGATTTATAATCCGAAACGACACCAAGGAAGGTGTATTTGTCCACCAGACTGCTATAAAGAGAATAATCCTAGAAAATCTCTCCGTAGTGTGGGAGATGGAGAAGTTGTAGAGTTTGACGTGATAGAGGCAGCAAAGGGCCAGAAGCCACCAATGTTACTGGTCCTGGTGGTGTACCAGTCAAAGGCAGTCCTATGCACCAAACAAAAGACGCTGGCGACGGCAGTCCTTCCTCGCAGTCCTCGACCTGAAGATCAGCCCAAATCTGCTGATGGGACAAAAGAAGACACCACGCATGAAGGAACGATACCCCCAAGCATCGACGAAGACCCTCCAAAAGATGGTCTCCGAATGTTGATTCTGTGGAGCAGAGAGAGGTAGCTGAAGGTGACCCACGAACTGAACGACCCAGACGTAGGTTCTGGCGTCCATATAGAAGGGACTTCGACTCCATCCGCCTGAAGAATCGTCCATTGCATATCGGATGTGCTCAACACGTCCGGAGCAGTGAGGATGACCGGTCAGAGGTGCGTCCACTTCAAGTTGAGCCAGTCCCTTTCCAATTTGGAAATGTCGATCCTGATGAAACCAGTGATGTTGAGTCTGTGTCCTGTGCTACTGATCTTATGCCTGTGTTGGCAGCCCATCTTGAACAGCCTGTTCTTGAAACTGAAGCTTACTTGTCTGATTTTGAAAAGTCTTCTGTCTCTATCGAAGTCACGCCACTGTTTTCACCCACAGAACCCACTCAAGAGTACTTATCTGGAGGCAAATACTTACCTCCAGCGGAAGAAAAGATACTCCATGAGATGAATGTTCTTAGTGAAGAAGAAAAGTCCTCTGCTATGCCTGAAGTTTTTGATGCCATAGATCCATCTCCATCCAGTGAGGAGGGAGATGCTGCCTATGAAGTCTCCAGAGAATCTGTGGAGGAAATTGAAGTACCGACTAGAGAATACATACCTGATGATCCCATTTCTCCTGAAACAAGGCCATCAGGGGAGATCCAATATTTAGAAGCCAAGGAAAGACACCCTCTGAAGTTCCTGATGTTATTGACAGTTCAGATACTGCGAAATCCGGTTTGTCAGTGCGCAGTTCTTTGCACCAGTGTCAACCACCTCAGAATTCCCAACCTTCTGCTATAGGAAATCCGTTGATTTCTGTTGCCCAAGCTGTTTTCCATAGTTTGGCTCAAGGGTTGGCGACCCGTCTGCTGGATCGCAGCGGCAA
The DNA here is from genome assembly GCA_038363315.1 of Mugilogobius chulae. Classification (NCBI taxonomy): domain Eukaryota; kingdom Metazoa; phylum Chordata; class Actinopteri; order Gobiiformes; family Gobiidae; genus Mugilogobius; species Mugilogobius chulae. The sequence goes on from JBBPFD010000484.1 coordinate 2,208, forward strand.
AATAGGTCAAGCCCAAGATGTGTCCATCACAACGTATAGAAAGAGCTGATGTTTATTATAACGCGTTCAATGCCCCTGCGTTTAATACTCCTGTATATTTCCGTGTTGAATTAGTATAGCATACATCGGGAGTTGCATGAATTAAAGGGGGGAGGGTGTAACCCAGGTGAAAAACTTGCCTCTAAAGCCGTTTCATCCTTTCCTGTAATAAATACTTCGTCAACTTTTAGTATTACGTCATCACGTTGTTGACGCAGTCACGTGACGATGCGCGCCAATCACTTTCTATTTTTACCGGAAGTTAGATACGCCGCGAGACGCGAGGGAATGCTAGACGGGTGACATGCTACAGGTGGGTTAAAGTAACTTCTCATCGCATATTTCGCTTTTTCTGTTATTTCATCAAATGCATTTAATGTCGGAACTTTAGGAGCTGACTACCGGGCCCAGACCACTAACAAAAGAGCGCGAGTCCGCTAGAAACTACGAAATTGGTGAGTGCGCTAACATGTAGCTTAGCCTCTCATTCAGATAAATGGGTTAGCCTAGCCTAGCCGACCCCATTAGTTTGGATGGGGCGGTTAGCATTGTCTTTTCTGCCCGTTTTCTCAAAAAAGTATTTCATCAATTGAAGTGCAATTAATGTCGAGTCTTTATTAACTTATTGTTGATTGATGTATGGAATTTGGTTGAAATTCAAAGCACTTTAATGCCCAAACTGAGCATTTGTTTGAAGCTTGTTGATTTCAATGCAGTTCATTCATTGCACTTCATGCACTTTAAAGTGTAACTACTGTTGACACTTTAATATGTTGTCTATGCAATATTTTGATACTTGAACATGAATATTGAACATGACTATTGAATAACTACTTTTGCTAATGTAATTTATTCTTGATATGAACTATTTTGATATTTATTTTGAAGTACAATATTTAACACTGATATTGATACATTGATGATTGATTATGAAGCACTTTGTATTAGTTAATCACTGATACTTGATTGATTGCTTTATTGATTTGAATTATTGATAGGATCCTAGATTGAACTTGATTATGATGTGCACAATGATTTATTGCTGGTCCTGTTTTATATACAGACCAGATCGGATGGCGAGCTAAGGATCTGAGCCTAAGTGAACCAAAGGCAACACGCCTGCACCAGTTCTCTACTCAAGCCCAGGATTTGGACTCAGGAACCTCTCCTGCTCTGGTTGGGCCGGTAGGAGGCTCCTGTAGCCGCCCTTGAACTTTTTTGAACTCTTTTTGTCCCAATTGACCGCGGTTCGTGACCACTGCCCGTGGCCACTCAGAATTTGAACTATTTCATTTTCGCACTTACACCGTCGAAATGCCCTTTAGATCTTAAAGGACAATTAAGGAACTTTGTTGCTCGGGACAATTTGAACTGCACATTTTTCTGAACTTGGGATTGTAAATATTAATGGCCGTTAACTTAATTTTTTTTTTGTCAATGTTTAATGTTTTGTCTGTCAACTCAATATATACTTAATTAGCAAAACTTAAATATCTTGTTTCAGTCTCAGTCTCTTCCTCCACTCCCAGACCGAACTTAAATTCTTCTGACCTAGCCTAACCAAACTCATTCATAACCTTAGTTATTAAGGCATTGTTATCTGGCTTTTACCAACCCGGTACATTAGCTAGTGCAACATACATGCTACACTTACACTTACTCTGTTTATGTAAGCTTGATCTTATTGTTTATAGCCTAAAATAGGATTTTCATACTGTAAGATATGTGCTCTTAATGTGCATTTTAACAGATACAGTAGGCCCAATAAAAAGAAAACATAACAGCAGTAGAACAAGCCAATAACTGCTGGGTCAGCAGTCACAATATGATTTTTTTGTGATTTCTCCCAAGCCTCACTAACTATAGATCCAATGCTCTAACATCTGTTTTGTTTACTTTTACTGGTAGGCCTACTTTCAAACCAGCCCAGCCCAGCCGCATCGTGAATGAGGCCTATTTCCATTGCTTCTCGAGCAGTACAATATTACTCATAGTGATTCAGTTACATGATCACACAAGACTTATTTCTTTCAGTTTAATATTATTTCACATCCCCGGGAGCAATTAATCTCATAATTACATAACTTACCTCTATTATTTTCAGACAAGCAAACTGAAGGAGATTTTTGTCTAGGAGATCCCCGCACACCTGATCCCGGTCCTTCAAACGCTGAAAAACGTTCATCCAGTATTGTGCATGATGTTGTCGCAAGAATCCCACCACTGCTCAATTCTTTGGTTGTGGTTACTTGATCCAGTGATGTAGCTGGCATTTGAAAAGTTGTCTTCATGGCTGCTTCTCAGAAACGTTTGCAGTTCCCTCATTACACAGTTCTCTGTGCCCATGTCTGATCTTATTCTGGTGGGCGTGCCTTGTCTATCATTCACTTCATTCAAGAAATATCCGGCAATAACTTTTGGATTACTGTTTGTTGAAAAAGCATGTCACCAAATTACCATGCGAGAGAATCCATCCACTGCCCCATTGATGCATATTCCGTATGGTTTTAGCTTGTCATATGAGTCTACATGCCATAAGAAATTTGGCCCATGCGTCTTCTGAGTCGATGGCGCAACCTGAGCTGTACCCCTTCTGGACCAAGAATCCCAATGGGCTGTGTGCACGGAATTTCAGTTGGCTTGCGATTGTTCAAAAATGCTAACTTCTGTACATACAACCATTTCCTGTTAGCGTTAGCATTTAGACACAATTATGTCTCTTTTTAAACACAGAAGTGTCTCTGATGAAATATTCCTGATATGTAAAGTCTTTAACATGTTTTCTGTAACATTCACCACAACTGTCTGATCTAAAGAGGATTTATTAGTTTTAAACTATAGTAGTGAAAACCTCATTGAAGAGTATTGAACAGGAAGTCGTTGTATGTACAGGATGTAGTATTTTAAACCAAAACAAAACAACTGCACTCAGCCAATTAGATGTCGTGCAGTGTGCTGTGGCACTACTAATCCTGCCTGAAATACATCTCAGATACATTAGTCGGTATAGCATTCCGTAATGTTCCAGGTGTACTTGTATAAACACAAGTACACCTGGAGGTCCGTGTGGGCTGTGCGCCTAAACAATCCCAAGTCGCTCAGGCGTCTTCGCAGAGTGGATAAACTCATATTATATCTATCATGTGTAAGAATATAGCTTGTACATCCCCGTGCTTTAGTCCAATGAGGTGGTAAAAGTGTAGTGAATCAGGTAACTCTGTCATTGTCTGCCATTGTCGCTAGCTTAGCCTCGACGAAGCTTTTGTGGGCGGACAGAATGTTAGGGGAAAAAATATAAAATCTATCTTTACAAGATAAATATTTTTATTTTTTGTGTGAGTACAATGGAGCGCCATATTCTCGAACTTCACTAAGACAAAGAAGTTTTTCAGTTGTTGGTGTCAGGTTGTATGTATGTATATATATATATATATATATATATATATATATATATATATATATATATATATATATATATATATTATATATATATATATATATATATATATATATATATATATATATATAATATATATATATATATATACATACACCCTTAAAAATGATGGGTTAAAATAACCCAACTCTAGCCCAACGATGGTCTCAATATGGACCGATCCAACGTTGGGCTATTTTAGCCCAATGCGTTGGGCAACAGATTTAACCCAACACGTTGGGTTAGTTTTCCTACTCAACGTTGGGTCAAAATTAAACCAATCATTGGGTCAAAATAACCCATCTATTGGTTTGAATGTTTAAAATGGAATACCTGCTTATACCAGCAATTACTTGTTCTAACCATCTTCTAAATACAGAAATATTTAGAAGATGTAATGTAATATTCCTAATAATGAAACAACTACATAATTGTAAAAAGTCAACTTTTTATTCATATAAAATTATTTAAAGGCAATCAGTTATTTTGAACACTGCACCTTACTGTAGAGCTGGTGCATATTGATAAAAAACAAACAAAACAAAACAAAAAAAACAACTTTATGACCTACATTGACCGACACATTTCCTTGTTTTAAGAGCAGCTGAACCTTCCCTGCCTTTGTCTTTGCTGCTGGAGAGACGTCTCAGAGTCAGGCCTGTGGACATGTCACTGTAGGAAAAAGAGAGACAAACACTTACATGTACAGCTAAATGATTTACTTTCTATATTCTCTATTGTCTTCAGTCAGTAAATATACATGTCGTACTTACTTTTAGTTTAAGTTGCTGAGGCCCAGTGAAATGACAGAAGGTTGAGCTTAAAGCTGCTGTGCTGAGACGCCACTGTCTAAATAGAGATCAATGATTATTTATCAGATTATAAAACCAGAACATCATTTTAGTACATTAGTGTAACGACTGTACCTGAGAGTGTGGTGCCAGAGGAGATTATTTTGACAGGCTGTTTGGTCTGGTTGAAGAAACTTCTAGAGAATCCACTGTATAAAAAATGTAAAATTAATATAATGTGTCTGCTGTCACGTTTTGTTAAAGAGACAAGATACATTGGTCTCTCAGTAAAAGTATAAAACAGATAATAAATGAACATGTTGCACTTACGTCCTGTAACTGTGACAGAGGCTTGAGTGTTGAGTTGGTTCATGTCCTGAGCTCAGGCTGGTGGACACTCAGTCTGCTGCAGATTCTATTGGCACAAAAAGAGATGAATTAACAGGTAGAATAAACTGTTGGCATATTTTCAGTCCCAGCGCTTTCCCAAACAACTGTAACTGAAACGTTATATGCACCTGTTTGTTAAATGACAGAAGCTTCAGTGTTGAGTCAACTGCATGTCCCCCCCAGGGCCGGCCCCCCTCAGGCACCCCTCCCTCTCTGATTATATTTATTTGTTTTTCCTTCGCTCCAAAATTGTTTCAGTCCCTATACTTATCCTGTTCTTATGTGTGCTGTGTGTTTGATGCTATGTTGTGTCTAAGTTGCATTAAAAAGAAGGCAGACACTGTCCTGCCAGCCTGAGTGAGAGTTTGACTTTCCCTGATTCTAAAATGATGCATTAAAACAATCTAGGACAATCTGGGAGCTTCCAGGTCTGAATCAGCTGCTTCAAATCAGTTACATAACGATCATGAAGGGTGCCCAAGTCAAAGCAGAACCCGGGGAACACCACAGTCGACACCGCGATACACCCAAAAGGAACAACCCGGAGCGAAAAGGTAGCCCAGACCACTCCCAGACTCCAAGCAAGCCGTACCCCCAGACACCCCCAACAAGGTCCCAATGACCCCACCACGGTCCTCCCACAACCTCCCATGCCCTCCCCACACAGACAGTAAAATAAAATGTAAATACATCCAGATTTTAAGAAATTCAATCAATCTAGAAATGCATTTTTGCAGTAAATTATTGTGACTTTTTTCATGTGATAAATACTGTAAGTAAATTGTTAGACATGTTAAAATTGTTGGCAATTTTCAGTTGGTACTTTGTTCACAGAGCTGTAATACACAACAGCACAGCAGGTCTGTAGTGTTTTAAAAGGAAAAAAAATGTAAAAGTTTATAAGCTCATAAAGTAATTAACCTGTTTAAAAAATGTAGGGAGTAGAAAGTACAGATACTTCTTGAAAATGTAAGAAGTAAGTAAAAAGTCACTAGAATTTTGAATACTAGTAAACTACTTAAGTACAGTACTTAAAATACTTAGTTACTTGCCACCTCTGCTGAAACTGGAGAGGACCACCCAAGCTCAGCCAATGAGAGCGCAGCATTTGGCTCCCGATTAGAACAAAAAATTGTTATTATTTAGTTCAGACAATACTCAGTGGTGCTGCATTTATCATCTACATTTTAGTGGAAAACACAAATTTACTAACTTACGACAAAAAAAAATCAGCTACCCCACCTTTAATAAATATTTTATTTTACTGTGGTCATTTTACATTTAATATAGCAAATTACAAACATTGTTGTCATTTTTTTAAACAACAATCATTTTTTTGTATTATGAGCCTATACAGCTTAAACACCTGCATCACATTATCCAACCAACCCAACCACACTAGACTTATTATTCAATATGTCTACACTTATTAATGTGCTTTTCGTTCACTCTGTGTAGCTCTAGCTCTGCCCCCTTTCTCTCCCTCCCACACCAGCACTGCCGCTGCCGCTGCTCCTGCCTTGACCTGAGTCATACATGAAATAAACCTTAATACCATTTTGCGGACACTATTTAATAACGTTTAATTGTGTAAAAACTCTCCGCTGGACTGCGGTGTTCGCGAACGTGCGTGTAGGACTAGATTTTTCCGCGATCAACTTTTAAAGTGTTTAGAACTAATTATCTCCGCCAAAATTGATCCTATCATTACGAAATAAAAATTGGGACTGGGTTTAGACTGTTCTCTATCAGAATATGTCCGCTACAAGTCTGTGTGTGGGCGAGACATTTTACTACAGCTGCTCAAAGTTACGCAACTTGATGTAAACTTTAAGAGCTCGTGCGTCCTGTGGCTGCGGGGGAAACCATTTGGCACAGTCTGAGCGCGTCACTTTATTCATTCCTTTGATGGCATAACTAGAGCAGGGATTTTGGGGGCCCCTACAATTTGGGGCTCAAGGCAAGTGCGACCCTTTGCCTTATGGTAAGTCCGCCATTGATGCTAACTTACTGCAGGAGCTAGTGGACATCCCGCAATGCACTCCGCAAATGAATAAGCATTTATGACAATATTTGATCTGTGAATGATGAGTTTGTAATGAATTAAATGTCTTACTGCCTCAGACTGTAAACACACAAAACAATTCTCTGCATAAAACAACTTTATAAACTTTGAAAATATAACATTTTTGTGCCACAACACCGTCATTAAATGTAAACATTTTGTAAACTGTTAATATGTGTTTCATATCTGTTGTGGCTGTGAGCATAATAAAGAGGTGTCTCTTTGTATTAGATTGCCCAGTGTTTGATTTTTTATCACAATACACAATATTTGCAGTAATAAACTTGTTTCATAACAGTCTTTACCTTGTTTGTGCAGCATCACAAATAGAACCACCAAGTACACAATTAAGTATCACTAGAGGTACCCGTATAAGTACCACTAATTAGTACAAATGATGCCACCATAATCCCTAATTATCATTCCAAGAGTACCACAAAAGGACCAGTAATTACCAGTAACTATCACTATAATTAATACTTAACTTGCCAGTAACTGTCACTTTAGTTCCCAGTACTTGTGACTCTAAGTACCACTACAAGTACCACTGTAGTTACCAGTAAGTACCGCTGGTACTAACGCCAGAAGTACCAGTAAGTACCCCCATAGTTACCTATTAACTAGCAGGCGGTACTTTAAAGTGTTACCAAATGTCCATAAAACAGTCAAATTAGAAGTCAAAATATAAGGGAAAAAGAATGTGCTTTAGTCCAAGAAATCAACATGTTGTGTAAAAAACATGATTTAACAGAAAAAGAAAAGGCAACTTTTACACATTTATAATCCAGTCTTGATGAACTTTTTATCAATAAGGTACAGGGTGCTTATGTAAGATCCAGAGTGAATGGATGGAGCAGGGCAAAAAAAATACATCCTATTGTTTTTAATTAGAAAGAATTAGACAGGAAAAAACAAATTGAACATATTAATGATAAATGACAGAGAATGTCACCAAACTAATGTTATATTAGAGGAAGTCTATACATTTTATTCAAACTTGTACTCATAAAATTATTTACCTGAAAAGCTATGAATTTCTAGATAATATTAAGCACAACATACCCCTAATTGAACCAAGTTTTAAAACTTGTTGAGAAGCTGATTTACAACTAAAAGAGCTGGAAGTAGCTGTTAAGCAGATGACCCTCGGAAAAGCTCCAGGCGAAGATGGCTTAACATCAATTTTTACAAATTCTTTTGGGATGATATAAAACAATTACTATTTGAAGCTTTTAAGGAATGCATAATAAACAAAAAATAATGACAACAATGAAACAAGGTGTTATTACACTTCTACCAAAACCTGGTAAAGACAAAAGATATATCGACAACCTTAGACCGATAACATTATTAAATGTTGATTATAAAATCTTACTCATGTGTTAGCCAATAGATTAAAAGTCGGTATAGAAGAAATTGTCAGTGAAACTCAGTCAGGATTTATACAAAATAGATCAATCCACAATAACATCAGATTGGTTTTGGATTGTTAGATTATAATTTCTTGATTGAAGACCATGGATTCATACTCTTTCTGGATTTCTACAAAGCTTTTGATCTAGTTGAACATCCCTTCATACTAAAAACACTGGAATATTTTGGATTTGGCCCATGCTTTCTTAACCTAATTAATATGATATATTCTGGCATAAGCAGTTCAGAGTCACTCTCTGAGGGCACAACCAAAAGATTTGGGATAAATAGGGGAGTTAAACAGGGTTGTCCCTGCTCTCCGTATCTCTTTATTTTAGTTGCAGAGTTATTATCAATCTACATCAGCGTCGCCGCCCCAATACGCACATAACGCAGAGCGCGTAGGGCACCACCTGGTCCGGGTGGACCAAGCCGAGCTGTGCCGTCCCGCTGCTGAACTCATGAGTGACAGAAAAGTCTGATCTAGACACATTTGGCTGATGATCTTAACACACAGCGCAAAATCAAAGACCCTGGAACCTGTTTCGAAAACAGGAGCATGTTCAACACAAGGGCGTGCTGGCTAATCGGGAGAGTCGGGACGTTTCCTGGTGGCCGCGTGACTTTTGGGCCGGTGGCCTCCGTGGTTTGAGAGAGAGAAAGAGAGAGAGAGAGAGAGACAGAGAGAGAGAGAGAGGCCCGGCTCATACAGCTGCAGCAGGCAAAGTGCGCACAGTGATAGGAGAGGCGGAGCCAGCTGCTGCCTCAAGTTTATGTGATTCACAGCACATAGCGCTTAATGAAAGACTCTTGACACATTCCACATCCCATAAGCTCTCAGTCAAGCTTTGTTTCAAGTAAATCCGTTGTATATTCTCGGAGTTATGAGCAAAAACGGCTGATGAACAAACACTTCAGCAGATTTATACACGCGAATCACCGCGGCGGAGCGGAGCGCATTTCCACAAACAACTTGACAAAAGATACAGACAAAAGTTTGTCTTTGTGGACCAGACGCGCTTTATGCGTTTGTGTGAGCGCGTCCTTCGTGTGTGTGTGTGTGGGTGTGTGTCCAAGCGCGCGCTGCTGTGGAGCAGAGGAGAGGTCAGAGGTCAGGGAGGAAAGCCCTGAGCTGAGTCCGGACTATGACCATGTCGTGACTAAACTAAGCACTTTACTGCTGGAGACGAGAATGTATGAGAGATGGAGTAGATATTGGTTAAAAGATTTAAAAATAAATAAAATAAAGAAAAATAAAATTAAGACATAGCTTTCCTGAGCGGGACTCGAACGTGGGTGCTGAAAGGTAAAAGTTTAAATGTGCAGTTCTTAACCACTCAACTACCCATCAAGACACGTAACTACATGAACAAATGGGCCACTGAGATCTAATTTTCCCGGGCTGAAAAATGATCCCAGCACGCCACTGGTTCTACACCTCATAAGCTCTTAGACAATCTTTATTTTGTATCAATAGGACACATATTGGGCCGGTTACGAGGAAAAACAGCAGATGAATTAAGACGGCTGCAGATTTGAACACGCAAATTACCGCTGCGAAATACGGCGGATTTTTCCACATTTATGCTTAGATTTCTTCAGAGTCATACACACAAACCATGAATCTAGTCTCTTTGTCCAGACAAAAGTTACAGACGATAGTATTTCCTCAAACTTTAAGCGCGAGGATATCTTAGTTACCTAATGTAACTATAGTTCTATGAGTGTGTGCGTTTGAAATTAAGGGACAGAAATTTGAAATTAAAGGGACTTGCTGTTCTAAAACATCCCAGATAAAAGACAAATGCATCTATTATGTAAAAAAAATGTAGGGGAACTCTCAATCTTTGTGTCTTAAAAAAATAGATATACAATTCTGGGTTTAGTAGTGTGCGTCTGCATTTGTGGCGTCGGTTTGAGGTTGGAAGTTCGTTTTTTTCATTTGGAGGGGGGGGGGGTGGGTCTTTGTTTAAATCTTGCATAGGGCACAAAATAGCCAGCAGGCCCTGATCTACATAAAAAATAGTACTGATTTTGAACCATTAAATGTATTAGGAAATCACTATGTATTTACTCAATTAGCTGACGACACAACAGTGTTTCTCAAAAATGCAGAACAAATACCTAGAATAATCAGAAAAGTAGAAACATTCTCTGAAGCATCAGGCTTACGTTTAAACCTTAGAAAATGCGAACTTATGGCCCTTCATGAGCACCCTAATAGAGACCTATATGGAATACCTGTAAAAGATGAAGTAAAATTGTTTTATCTAAAGACTGGAAAGAAGAGAATTTTTAAATATTGAAAACAACATCACAAAAACTCGACCCATTTTAAATTCTTGGTTACAGAAAGATTCATCTATATATTGGAAGAATTTTAATCACTAAAAGCGAAGCGTTATCAGATTTATTTACCCTGCCTTTTCTCTAGCCATACCTGATCATCTAATAAACGCAATTAATAAAATAATCTTTAATTTTACATGGAAAAACAAACATCACTATATACGAAAAAATGCTGCAGTAAAACCCAATGCAGAAGGTGGAGGAATGTGCTTGATTTTGAAGCTATATGAACGGAATGCTAAAATTAAAATGGTTGCAACATTTTGTAAATAATACTGATAAGTTCTGGTTTCATATTCCCTCCAAAATATTTTTAAACTGTGGTGGCATTGATTATTTACTTGCCTGTGACTTTGCCATCTCAAAATTACCACTTAAATTAACAAAATTTCATGAACAGGTCCCGTTGTATTGGAAAACGGCATACACACACAATTTCACACCACATAATTTACCAAATTTGAATAACAGATGTATTCTCGTTAAGAGAAAGTCAATTTATTATGAGATTGGGTGAATAAGGGTATTTGGTCTGTAACAGATTTAATGGAATTCTAATGATTCATCATCAACTATCCCAATTTTATTGAAAAATGTAATTTACAAAGTTCCAAAAGAAAATACAACAGTGTTCTTAAAGCTCTCCCATTGGAGTTATTGAATCAGTGTTCTTAAAGCTCTCCCATTGATAATATAGATTTTAAAAACAAAAAATTAAAATCTAAGAAATTTATAACAACCCATCTTCATCCTCTCCCATTAAAAAGAACCAATGCAATTAAAGATTTCCAAAATGACATAAAAAAATCATTAGGACTAAATACCTGTTACTTCCAATCTCCCCAAGGCCAAAGACTGTCATTTTAAATTAAAATGATATTTACCCCTCAATGGCTTTTAGACAAACAAACATGTACACATTAAACTGTATCTGTATGAGTGTAAATAATGTAAATAGTGTCTGGATGTGTGTGACAGTCTTGTTGAAGTGCATGAAGTTTTATGAAATGCATGACTGGATGAGAAATGTACCAACACGTAAATATGTATTTTATTGCCATCAACCTGTCCAGGGACTCCAGGTGGAAATTAGCAACTTTGCTACAACCTGGCACAAGCATCTCTCCTAATGCAATGTTTTTTGTGCACTGTCCCTGATAAATAAACTAATTTTAAATGATTTGATCAAAAACGGTTTAATATAGAAACAAATAACTGTACTTTTTGTAATAGTGAAGCCGAAACGATAGAACATTTACTTTTTATTACTTCCTGGAACTCATTTCAAACTTGGATGGTTGATTTTGTCATAGAGCCCATCTAAGAACATGTCAAGAAAAAAGAACTGTAATTAGCAAAAATATTTACACAAATGTTTATTGAAAGATTTTAGAGCAATGTTAAAAAAACTGTTCCTGTATGAATTAAATTTTTAAAATTCTGAAAGCCTTAGATCAGTTTCAATGACAAATGAAGCTATTGTTAATAGTTTAATACAAACAATCTCATTGAAACAACAGCTTTATCTTAAGGATAAAGGGCCCATCTCATGTCAAAATCAACTTTTCAGAGGTTTCTACCTTCTATGTAGTGACGTATGGGCCTCTGTATGATGATCCGGCCATTTTGAACAAACTGTCGGTGTATTTCTGCAGCTCTCCCACATGACATGACGAGCTCTCCCACAGAGAATGAGAGCTTGCTCCTACAATGACGCGGCCAGCTCCCTTTACGCGTTTGACGTAGCAGGAAGCGTTGCCAATATATTTGTTCAATATGCATGCCATCCCCATTGTTATACGTGTTTTAGTTTGACACACATTACGTTGTCCTACAGTACATTGATATTAACAATAATCTTTTGGTCATCATTTTATTCTAGTGAGTTGTCTTCAGTGCTTTTGCATGAAAACAAAATACATTTTACATTTTACACCTCAGTAGTGGTAACCTAACCTGTACAGATTATGACCTAATCTGATCTAACATTATTATATGAGTAAAGTTTGCCCAATTTTGCCTTCTGTAAACTTGTTTAAACAACTGTATGACTAGTATACTTGAAATAATATCAATTAATAATGTCTTACTATCATAAATTTCATCTAACTTTAATACAATGTTCAGTTGAGAAAAGTTTAAAATATAAAATCATAAACATTTTTGTTTTTTTCTTAGGGAACATCCCAAAAACCTGTGAGTCAGGAACAGGAAATCCAAGTGCTCCATTCCAACCCCTGAGCACTGATACATCTAGGTCTGTGTCTAGAAGAACTGCTTCCACACAGCTGTCAGCTGGAAACCTACAGTCACACACTGGCAGAAGTAAAGGTACATTTTCACAGTCACACAGAACTTATTGTCAACACATTTGAACTACAAAACTATTTACATATATGGTGCTTCTTGGAGGAGTTTAGATCGTACAAGCCAGCTGTCTGAAGTGTTTGGCGTAAGAAAGATCAATCTGTATTATGAAGTCTGGCATCTGGAGAAAGGTAATCATTTTAATTATTTATTAGAGCTACTAATACTATTAAAACATGTCTAATATTCAAATGTGTTTACAGGTTTGTACAAAAAACTGGAAAAGTTATCCAAGGCAAGAGAGCGTGAGTTAATCTGCCAGCTGCCAGCAATAGAGAACCATATACACTGGGCGGCATCTTCCTCAACATCAGGCCAAGAGAAATTGACCAAATAGAAGCTGCTTATAAACCACATCCAAGGTCTCATCCAGACAGAATTTACAGAGATACAAGTGACATTTATTTATCATCTTACTATGTGACACCATACTAAGCTCTTCAATATTTTTGTATTCATATTTTTTTATTCAGAGAGTTTTGGCAGAAGGTGGAGAAGCTGCTGGTAAACAAATAAGTGCTCGGAGAACTGTAACTACCAAACCTCTTTACTAGAAGCCTGTTGTGCAGGTAAGGAGGCATACATTATCTTTTTCCTAAAACACGTTGTAAACATCTTTAGTGACCATGTTATACTCAATATATTGTTCTTTTTAGACTATACATGGCAGGAATGCACTTTAATGAAGATGCATAACGTGAGCAAGCCACTTCAGGAGACAGCCTTTTATATTAAAAGTATCATATCCAAAAACAGAAAAGGCAAAGCTACGGCTAAAATTGTCAAAAGCAAACCCACATTTGGTAAGACTTTATAAATATATATTAACCCAAGTATGTTAAATAACAAACATTAAATCAAGCATTAAATATAAAAAAACCATTTAATCATTTAGGATCTGTCCGGCAGACTTATGGCATCTCGAGCTTTCAGTAGCGTGGAGTTTTCGTTCCACCTGTTACCTCACGAACATGTGTTTGAAACAGTGAGAATGTCAGAAGACTCAGGCAGCAGGGCCCAGCCACATGTCGCTGCCTGTGAGTGACCGAATGCATAGCTGCTTATGACTGCCTCCTCGGCGCCTTCATAACTGGATAGCTTTCCTAGGCTCGTTACTGGAATACATGCCTGGGTCATTGTTCTGCTTTGAGCCGCTCAGGAATGTCTTGGAAAGACCATCTTGTCATGATGCGGGCGCCACAATTATCCGCTTTTCAACCAAAAGCCTTATTCTGAGCTCACAGTAATATGTGGCCATCTTCAATCACCCATCTGGACACGTTCCTGGGAGATAGCAGACAAACAACTTGAAACAAGGTGGAGATTCAGATGCGGCGTTGATTGTCCGCTGGAAGTTTCGACACAAGTTGATCAGATATACCTTAACACATATCTGAGTTGTTTGTCCCTTCCATGCAAGGATCAGTGTTTCACACAAAAGTTATCTGTGAATGTTCAGAAGAGTAGATGATTCGGGCAACTCTTCTGTAACGATCATTTCATCGCCTTTCATCATTTTTATATTGTTCATACGCCCTTAACTTAGTCGTTCATACATCATGTGCTTGCATTCAGAACATCGTTGTAACTTATTTGCACATGTTTTGCTGTTTAGTCTGCCAATCTTAATTTATACGCTAACTCGATTATTATTAGATTGTACACACGTCTTGAGCCTTGTGCAGTGATTGTAGAATTCATTATTTGACGAGCATCTACGCTCATCTAACAGGATAGCAATATGAGACAAGCCAGTTTAATCATACTATGCACAATGGATAAAATTATATGTACTTACCTAGTCAGTCAATTTGTGTAGTTCCTGACTCTGTGGCACCTATTTCTTGAGCATTGTCGTCATTTGTTCCTAATTTGTCTGTTTATAGTTGACTAGTCGATTTTATTTCATTTTTTTTGTGATTTATTTAGTACATCGTGTGATCCGCTTTTTTTTCGTTTGATTCTTTTTTA
>JBBPFD010000485.1:0-17024 GCA_038363315.1 Mugilogobius chulae
ACTTGAATAAAATGGGAAACTATACAGGACAATTACAGTGAAAGATTACAAACAGTGTAGCTCAACACCCGAACCCCCAAACAAACTCAACATCTAGAATTATGGGTGACAAAATATGGCTTTAAAGGCAGATTAAGCAGCGTAGATCTCTTACAGCTTAAAGAAAAAATATATAATGACTGCAGAGGAAAAGAAAATAAAATGAAAAAGAAGGGATATGACAACATTGATGGGTGGCTTGAAATAGCTAAACAAAGAGAGGCAGGGAAAAGTAAAGTAACTATAATGTTGCAACAAAAAGAAGATTTAGAAACAGGGCCAGTTCAACCCGCCCAGGACACAAAGGCGAGAGCCAACCCCTCCCCTACAGGAGAGTGAAGTAGAAGAGGGAGATGATCATTGGGATGACGTGTCATTAACAGACTCAGAAATATTGGGTGCAACAGAAGGGACTAGGCCTCCTCCATATACAGCTAGCTCAGGATCTAATCTATATCCCACTGAAGAACTAAAAAATCTAAAAACAAAAGAAAGACAAGGGAGATCTCCCTATCAGATCCACTGAAAGAGTCCGCACTAGACATCAAAGAAAATTAAAGGGGGAAACATTACAATACAGTAAGAAGATGGGAGACACGCCGGTAACAGTAATTGTTAACCAACCAACAGCACAACCTTCAGCCCCACCAGACAAGGGCTAGCCCAAAAGTTTTAACATCTGTCACAGATACACAAACAAATCCATTTTTGGACAATGAATATTTCACAGCCCCAATGATAGCCGTTGCCAACCCCAGAGCAGGGCAAGGTGAAGGAGCTAACGTGCAACCAGACACAATATTAGTCTATCGCCCATGGACCGACCAGGACGTAGCAGACGCAGTTAAAGGAATCACAACACACACTTCTGACGTAGACGCATTCTGTACAGAAATGGACTTACTACGTGACTCATACAAACTCAATGGAATGGAGACAGAAAGATGTTACAGAAGAGCTTTAGGTCATCACTGGGCAGTAGTGCAAGGTGACTGGACTGGCAGAGGGCCACCACTGATGGACAACAAACTGGACCAATATTAGCTCATGACAGTGCAGTGTTAGGTGCAAATGTGACAGCCCTACAGACCAGAATAAGAAATAAATTCAGAAAGGCTCCGAATTATGGCATAATAAACAGAACTAAACAAAAAGAAGATGAAAGTTTTGATGATTTCCAGATGAGAATGAGAGAAATATTCAAAGTACACAGTGGGCTGACAGAAGGACAGGCAGATGACATATACAACCAACAGCTAAAAAATGCATTACATGCAAATTCAAACCAGATATACACAGATGGATTGAAAAACATTATGTTGGATTTGGTACAGGCACACTAGATAATTACATTGAACAGGCAAGCCATGCAGACAGGTTCATTAAAGAAAAGAAAAAAGAAAAATCAAGACAAAGTGCAGCTTTTGTACTAACTTCAGAAGATGGAGGAAGTGAGATATTCTTTACTGGAATGGCAGGTAGAGGCAGAGGTAGAGGTAGAGGAAGAGGCAGAGGCAGAGGTAGAGGTGGACAAGGTAGAGGAAACTACCAAAATCAAGGACAGTGTGATGAAAAACAACAGGATAAAGAAGCATGTTGGTATTGTGGAGAAAAAGGACACTGGAAACGTAACTGTAAGAAATGGCAAAAAGACACAGGAGACTGGCAGGGCCAGGATCAGGCATGACTAGATGTAAGTCAATGGGTTAATCCACATAAAGAGGAAAATGAATGTGAGATTGAAAGTGAAACTGAAAGTGTAAGACAAATGAGAGAATTTGACAAATACCATGAGAGGTTTGAACCAAACAACTTTGAACACATGACTAATCCACACATGCAGTTATGGCAGGGAGATGAAGAAGTAGTCACAGACATTTATGCTGCAATAAATGCTACACACGACCTTCCACAAATTGAACTAGAAGTTAATGGCAAAATGATAACATTCCTTTGTGACACAGGAGCATGTAAAACTACCATTAATTGTAAAGTACCAGGAATGTCACTAGACACATCCACCATGGCAGTTAGAACAGCAAGTGGTCAAGTAAGTAAAGTACCAATAACTAAACTAGTCACAATAACAGATCCGAAAGGACTAACCAATAGCAAGCACAGTTCTTTTCTTGAAGACTGTCCAGTTTGTTTGTTAGGAAGAGATTTTTTAGTGCTTTAAAATTAGCTCTGTTGCCAGGAGATGAGGGAAAAATGAAAGTGGTCAGGGCAAGTGAACTAACAGACAACTTTGTCATACATGGGACAGGACAACCACACTATTGCTATGGCTATACAGTACCATACAATGATCCAGGAAGAACAGGACACGCACTGCTAGATGAGACTCACACAGCAGTACCTACACTACAGAATCAGTCTCACAATGCCAGTAGAAGACTTGCATGTGACAACTTACTTCAAACATGACAGAGGACCTGACAAAGAGTACAATGGCAAGATGGAAAAGCTAGGTCCAGTACAGGCCACTGTAACCTATGTATACTCAGACAATAAAACATTTTGTTTTGCTACAGTAGACATTAAATGGAAAGATGAAAAAGATAAGAGATACATAGAGAGGACACCTTACCCAGCACACATCTCTTTAATGAAGCCAGCACACTGGGAGTGGAAAAGTATAGGCCAAGTAGCAAGAGAGTGTATCAAATGCAAAGATTGGGTAGTGACAGGCCCAAACACTGAGACAGGATGTCACAACTGGACAAGAAAGCTTTATTTTGGGCCAATACACATGAACCATTCAACACCTACAACCACCAGACGACAAAGAGCAGTGACAGTCTTACTCACTCACTGAAGAACATGAAGAACTACTAAAAGAAGTACCTGACAAACTGTGGTCAACAGGACCATCAGACGTAGGTTTAATGAAGGATGTACAACCAGTGCAGATAAGACCAAAATCAGAATGGAGACCTCGTGTTAGACAATATCCAATAAAACCAGAGGCTTTAGAAGGAATAAAACCAGTAATACAAGATTTAATTAAAGCAGGAGTACTAGTAGAGTGTAATGACTCCCTTGTAACACACCAATATTCCCAGTTAAGAAAGCAGCGCCATCTGTAGGCTGGAGGATGATACAAGACTTACAAGCAGTAAATGATGCAGTAGTACAAAGAGTACCGTGTGTACCAGACCCACAACACTTCTAAATTCACTAGAACCAAACTCCAAATATTTTACAGTAATAGATATATCAAATGCTTTCTTCTCTATACCAATCCACAAAGATAGCCAATTTTGGTTTGCGTTTACTTTTGAAAATAAAAGGCTAACATACACAAGATTACCTCAGGGTTTTTGCGAATCACCAACAATTTACTCACAGGCAATGAGTGCAAATATGGCAAAATTCACTCCCCCAGAGGGAGCCAAATTTTACTTTATGTTGATGACATTTTGATTGCATCACCAAATGAACCTGAAAACCTGTAAAATAGACACAATAGCAGTATTAAAATTTCTAGCTGAAATGGTCATAAAGTTAGCAAAAATAAAGTACAGTTTTGTCAAACCACAGTAAAATACTTAGGACACTTCCTAAGCAATGGAGGTAGAACTATCACTGAAAGTAGAAAAACAGCTATTTTAAATGCACCTAAACCTATAACTAAAAACAAATGATGTCATTTTTAGGACTAACTAATTACTGTAGACAATGGATTCCAAACTATGCAGAAATAGTGCATCCTTTAAGCCAATTACTGTATGAAACCCTATAGCTATGAGTAAAAAACTAGAATGGACCCCAGAGGCTGAAAGAGCATTTTGTAATATCAAACAAGTATAGTATCTAGTAAGCTTAGCACTTCCGGATTACAAAAAAGTCTTTGTGCAAATGGTAGATTGTAAAGGCAAATTTATGACGTCAGTAATTACTCAACAACATGGAAATAAATTGAGACCAATAGCATATTACTCAACTAAACTTGACAGCGTAGCACAAGCGTTACCTCACTGTTTAAGAGCAGTAATAGCAGCTTCTATGGCAATAGAAGCATCAGCAACTTTGGTGTATTTCATCCTTTAATACTTAAAGTACCTCACGCAGTATCAGTATTGTTACTACAGAGTAACCACTCATTTTATCACCAGCAAGACATTTATCATGTATGACCAATCTATATTCACAACCACATTTGACTATTGAAAAATGCACATTTTAAATCCAGCAACATTATTACCACTGAAGATGAAGGAGAACCACATAGTTGCAAGAATTAATTGAAAAATCAACCAAATGCAGAGAAGATCTGCTAGATACAAAATTAGAAAAATCTGAAATAATATTTGTAGATGGTTCATCTAAAAAAGATAATTATGGGAAAACACAAACAGGCTATGCAGTAACAACAGTTGATAAAGTTTTAAAATCAGAAAAATTGCCATCATATTATTCAGCTCAAGCCGCAGAATTAATTGCATTAACAGAAGCATGTAAATTATTTAAAAACAAAGCAGTAACAATTTACACAGATAGCCAATATGCATTCTCAACAGTACATGTGTTTGCTCAACATTGGAAAAATAGAGGGATGGTAACATCTACTGGTCAACCAGTAACACATGCGCAACTACTAACAAATCTAATAGAAGCAGTACAATTACCCAAAGCAATTGCAATATGTAAATGTGCCGCTCACAAAACAGGAACAGATGAAATAACCAGAGGAAATGCACTTGCGGATAAAGCAGCAAAAGAAGCAGCAGAAAGTGGAATATTAGCTTATACATTACTGGAAAAGGGAGAATTAGATAAAGAAATACTAAAACAAATGCAACAACAAAGCTTAAAATCAGAGCAAGATTTATGGATTAAAAAAGGAGCAAAACTAAAAGATGACATTTATGTATGACCAGAGAACAAACCTATATTGCCAAAAAATTTATTTAGATATGCAGCATATTGAGCCATGGTAAGTCACATGTCTCAACAGGAGGGATGGTATCTAAAATAAATAAGCAATATACTACATATGGCTTTATTAACTACTCTAAAAAATTTTGTAGAAGTTGTCTAATTTGTGCTAAACATAATTCACAGGGAAATCTAAGACCAACAAGAGGGAAATTCCCTCCCCCACATTATCCATTTCAAGAAATACATATGGATTTTATACAACTAAACAACAGTGAAGGAATGAAATATTGTCTAGTAATAATAGATGCATTCTCCAAATGGACTGAAATATTTCCAACAAAACATCCAGATGCACTTACAGTAGCAAAAGCATTATGTAAAGACATAATACCTAGATATGGAATACCAGAAATAATTAGGTCAGATAATGGAACACATTTTGTAAATGACGTAATAACCTTAATAGGTAAAAAATTTGAAATACAGTTAAAAAACTTTTGTTCTTATCACCCACAATCTGCAGGATTAGTGGAAAGGAGAAATGGAACTCTTAAGAGTAGATTAAAGAAATGTATAGAAGAAACTAAAAGACCATGGACAAAATGTCTAGACTTAGTCAAATTAGAACTAAACACCACAACTACCCAAGGCCTAACACCATTTGAAATATTGTATGGCAGACCATACAGAATACCTCAGTTTAAACAAATATGGGAAAATGGGGAGGATATGGACTTAGCAACACACATGAGAAAAATGTTTGAAAAACAAGCTGACAAAAATACTGAACTGCGAACAACCTTATTCCCAACAGGATGAAGACTTGGTAGAGACAGGAGATTGGATCTTGGTGAAAAGCATCAAGATTCGAGAAACATTGGCATTCACCTAAAGGTGGGGGAAGGCTTAGCCTTGTCCACAGAACTATTATTAACTAAGACTCCAAAAGCAGCAGGCATTCAAAATACTAGGTTAAAATACAGGAAAGACCTACTTGGATACATTTATCTCATTGTAAGAAAGTTTGAATTATCAAAATGCCAAGACAGAAGAAAACTAAAATACCTGAATGGCTCAAAACCTCAATAATATGTTGGTTACTATTAACATTCTTCGCAGTAATATTCCTATTCGTGTGGTACCTGTGGGAACCACCTAAAATAAAAAATGAAACAAACTCTACCATCATTCCTCCAACAAAACCCCAAGTAGCGAGTTCAAAACGTATTAAGAGAGGAATAGTTAATGGATCTTGTGGACATGAACATATGACTATGAATGAAGATTTAGTGTTTTGTGTACCTTTAAAAGATAGCGGTAATACTACTATAGTAGTCCCACTAAATAAACTCAGAAACAACAGGTTTTTGGGAAGTACTTATTCATTCTATCCATGGTATGCCACACTGGATAGATACAGATGGAAAGATTTGATTGCAGAGACTGGAGGACGGGACTGGACTGACTGGTCACGAGATGAGGCACTGAAAATGAGAAAAGACTTCAAGATGGTTAAAACTGATAATAAACTACTGATGGTACTGAAAAGTACTACCATGGGATGCAAAAAACTATATGTTGGTCCTTACGTTTCTATGAGAGAAGGAAGTGGTCCAGTATTTCCCCTTGTAATTTGCCATACTAATAAAACTAAAGTAGAAATGCCAACCAGGACTCAACTGACTGGCTCTAGAATAATTCCTAAACCTGAAAAAGTAGATAACTGGTTTTTAGTTACTACAGGAATTTCTGGGAATTACAATAACTGGCTACTTATGGCAGAACAAGCAGCTGCAACTCAAAAACAAGACTGTTTAGTTTGTTTAGGCCCAAGACCGATAATGAAAATAATGCCAGCTGTAGTGCCTAATGACTGTGTTCTAGACTTAATGACTAAAGACAACCCTACTGGAATCTGCACTCAATGGGACAAAATTCACCCACTCTCATCACCTTCTAAAAACAAACCATTATTTGACAAAAATGTTGCAAAAATGAATTGGACATGTCTAATATTGAAAGGATCTAAGCCACTTTTAGGAAAGATCCCAGGAGAGCAGTGTATAACAAATATCACTGCTCCACAAAAGTTTGATCCAGTATCACGTGCTGATGTGTGGTGTGGTGTGGTGAAGATAAAATCTATGACAGACTGCCCAAAAATACTACAGGAACATGTACTTTAATCTCTTTACTATTACCAACCTCAGTGTTACCACTTAATGCTGAAGACATATGGAACTTATATGAGACTGTCATACCAGGAGAATGGAGAAGAAAGAAGAGAGCAACGATGCCATGGCTTAATGAAAATGACCCTACTTATATAGATGCAATAGGGGTTCCTCGGGGAGTCCCAGATGAATATAAATTAGTTAATCAAATAGCAGCAGGCTTTGAAAATATTCCAATAATCTCAGCAATATTTCTAATAACTCCAAACAAAAATGTAGACAGAATAAACTACATCCACTACAATGTCCAAAAGCTTGGAAACTATACCGAGGCTGGATTCACTGCTGTTCACGAACAACTGGCCGCAACGTCCCTTATGACCTTCCAGAACAGAATAGCTCTTGACATGCTCCTAGTGGAAACAGGAGGTGTCTGCGCCATCTTCAATGACCAGTGCTGTAAGTTTATTCCAAACAACACAGCCACAGGTGGAAAGCTCACTTTGGCGCTTGAAGGTCTGCGTACTATGAACAAACGCATGAAAGATCAATCTGGGGTGAATACCTCAATGTGGGACGACTGGATGTCGGTGTTTGGTCAGTGGAAAGGACTGGTGTCCTCCGCCTTGATTGCAGCTGCAGTGTTCGCTGCTCTGCTGACGCTCTGTGGGTGTTGTTGTATTCCGTGTATTAGAGCCCTACTAAATAAACTAATTAATACTGCTATCGCCCCAGATCCTAAAGACATTTATGGGCAGATGCCATTGCTAGCAGATAAGGATGACGAGCCCGAGGAAGACCTATTTGCATTATTTAATGACAGTATAAAACGTCTAAAACATTACCTCTGAGTGTAAAATACAATGATTCTATAACTGAAAATCTAACAAAGAAGTGGTTAATAGATGAATAAAATAATATTGATAAACAGGAGGGAAATGTTAGAAAAATGTACATATTCTATTATCTTCAATTATTTTATCTTACAAAGTGTCCTTTAATCATGTTGAACTGTATTAACTTTGTGCTTTGAAGTTACAGACTGTGGAGTTTGTTCTCATCTTATCTGCCTGTTTGCGCAGGCAGGGAGAGACAAAAGTGATACTTCTGCAGCTGCATCTTTAATTGTGTCCAATATGAACATGAGAAGTGATTGTTGTATTTTTCCACTGCTCTGCCATGTGATGTGATGTGTTCTGTGAGGGCAGGTGAGGGCAGAGCAGTGTCCATGTAACTAGGGTGTGAAAGCTAAATAAAAGGAACTTGTAAACGCCAGAGAGCCCAGAGCGCACCGAGTGAATGTACTCAGCAATGTAACTGGGTCTTTATCTCTGTCCGTTCTCCTTGCAAGTATATTATAACTTAATAATCTGTCTTTGTCTTCCTTTCCTTATACAGTTGCATTTTTGTTGGGTTTACCAGCACCCTGTCAAGTGATAAGCCTTTGAATGCTGGATTTAGACATTAACCCTGAAGAAGGAACTTTCTAAAAAAGCAAATGATCATATTTACCTCAAAAACCATTTGAAACTAGACAGTTTACAAGAATCGTGATAAAAATCTAAATTGTGATCTGGCTCCAAGAAAACTGTGATATAAATTTTTTGCCATATCGCCCAGCCCTAACTAAAAGCTCAACAAAAAAGACACAAGACAGCTCAGAGGAGCAAACCAAACAAGAATCATGTTTCTGTTCACTTGGCGAATGGTTGGAGTCGACACTGAATCTTCATTTGTCCATTACTCATTTCAAACACAACAAACTCAATTGAAAGGCTTTGGGAAAAGGGCAAAGGACAGCAGCAATGTGATTGGAGGAACAACAGGTGTCTGCTATTAGTGCTCAGTTTTGAGTGGACAATACACACACTGATGTCACAAAGTGCACATTCTAGGCTTAGGGAATGTGCAATTAAGGTAGAACTTGATTTGAATCTAACCGCCTAAGAAGACTGCAGTTACTTGTGTCTTTTTGTTCTTTGGTCTTTTTTATGTTCACGTGTGGTGGTGTGTAAATTATGTGTTAAAGCATGTCCCCAAGACAAATTTCTCCTTCTGGAGACAATAAAGGCTTATCTTATTTTATCTTACATAGAGTCCAGAAATGACATCTGCCTTTGCAGTGAGACACAGCCAGTTTGTAACTATTATGACCTGAAACTTGCTCATTTGATCATTTTGCTCTAAAATTACCAAAAATACTTCAGGACAGTGGACAATGCAGCTTAAACACCATATAAACACTAAGTAGTTTTAGGGTTTAGATTCACTTGAACCTTGTAATAGATTGAATTAGTCTGAGCAAACATCACCAGCACATATACTGACAGAAATCATACTTGCTGTGATGTGGGATTTGTTCTGAACAGGTGGTGGTCCTGGTTGAAGACGTCCAGGAGGGTCTTGGCTGAGGCGAGGAGGGACAAGTGTGGGAAGAGTCCTCGGGCTGACTGTGCTGGAACCTGGAAGTAAAAGCAGGTCTGGAGCATCTGTGGCATGACAACACAGAATGACTCAAACAGGCAGGAATCAATCCAAATCCAAACTTTCTAAACTAATGTTGAGCCACACTGTTAGAACATGGGGAAGAAGTCAGAAAAGTGACATTAGACACTAAAGATGCACCACATAAGCTTTCAGATGCTTTAACCGAGTGTTAAATGCTCTCACATCAAAGTATGATAGCAATGTAATAACATGGCTAAAAGTTCAAAAAGGACAGTTTCCAAGAATATACATTCTCTAAGTTATCGCTCAAAGAAATGTACTGTGTCAACTAGAATGAGAAAACAGAAAAGAATCATTTCAGCAAAAAATGGATTGAACTTTAACTGAAAGATAATTATCACCGATTATTTGCTTTTCTATTGTGTGTGAACATTCTACTTCAAAATATATATACAGTACATAAAAAGCATCCAAATATTTGTCATGAGAAATGACTGGAATATGTTACTCCAGTCATGAGAAATCTTGTTGTCGATGTGTTTAGTAAGTTTAAAGGAAATTATTTACTCAACTCATGTGTCACTAACTCCCTCAAAAGAGATTATATCCTCAAAGCTTTTAATAAAGATCAGATTGAGAACAAACTGAACAGACAACACTGTGGGACAAAGAAAACCATCTCTTATCTTATTACCTCCAATGTTCCATTCCACTGTCACTAAACACATCTACATTTTCAAAGTGTCCTTCTGTCTTTCTCATGGTTTAAACTGGTCCTAGTTTGAACCTGTGGAAGTCCTGATGTAGACTTAGTTTGGAACCCCAAAAACAAACTAAAAGTCAGATCAAAAATGAACATAAACTAAAGAGCAATAGAGAAAAAACATGACAGCTTTGCCTGATATTTGTTGGAAAAGAAAAAGCCAAGAAAACAGTGTGAGTGAAGAGCTTTGGGCTTGTTTTTATTCACTTTTACAAGCCTGCTGGTTGTTCTGTGTCAGCCAAACTTCATGTACTGTCTTTATTTTGTGTCTTTTTGGATTTGTGGATGTAGTTTGAAGCTTCTCTGTCATTCATGTCCTGAAACACAGTCTCTGATTGGTCCAAACGCTCAGACACTGAAGGAGCAGAGTGCATAATAGATCTGTAAAAAACATCAAGGACAGAGGTGTTTTACATCGAAATAATGTCCAATTATGTCTGAGTAGTAAAGCAAACTTTTTCTTCAACCTACAGTGGGGCAGATCAATTGTATTTTGTTCATTTTAATATCATTTCAATGTGTTTTTTTTAGAAGTATTTCATTTGAAAGTCTATTCTCTTGTGTGTGGCTTTAGCAGGGTTACCTGTGAGCTTCATCTCTGGAGAAGCTCTTTTCATCACTGCTTCCATGTCTTCACTGATGGGAATGGGGATCTTCTGTGTGTTTTTCATCACTTCCTGGATTCTGATGGTTGGAGTTGAGTTGAAGGAGTTACTTTGACCATGTCTTATGCAGCTCTACTGTGGCTCCGTAAACAAGTTTCAGAGTTGAGACTGATTTGGCGGTTGTGATGTTGAAAAGCTGACGGTTTGAGAGAACAGAAGGAGCCTCTGTATCCACAATCATTGGACGACTTGCTCTCAATGGAAACATTTGATTGGCTCTTGAAGCTTTGTAGGTTTAAGGAAGGAGCTGTACACCGACAAAAAAAAAAAGTGTTAAAGAATAGAGAAAAACGTGTGTATCTGTGTTCTGTGGAGAACATGATCCAAGAGTATTACTAATATTAAAAGGCTGCACCTCCATGATCAGTGAGCCAGCCAGTGTTGCTTTCCTTTGGGTCTTGCTGTTTGGTGACAGAGCTTTGGAAAGCTGCAAAAATGACATCATATACTTTAAGATCTCTATTCTTTCAGCAGCAAAGTCCTATTCAACTCACAGCTTGTAGTTGTTTGTCCGGTGTTGTTTCCAGGTTGTTTCTTGGTGGAGGCGACAGCAGTCAGAAGAGTTTTGGGACACAAACTCAAACTGGAGCTGGAGAACAAGGCTGTGCTCATCTTGGAACAATCAGGTTTGTGTCGTTACCAAGTTTACTAGAGAACTACAAGGCAAAAAGAAAAGATGTGTTTCCAAACATAACACTATTTGTGACTAAACTGAATGACTCAAGTGTTCAGAACATTTACTGTAAGACTTTTGAAGAAGCACAAACTTCTGAAATCTTTGTTGAAAGAGTTTCCATGTTCTCTTCTCATGTTGTACAAGCTTTTCCTGTCCAAATCTATGTCCCATTAGAATGTGAACAGTAAAAGTCAGATATATACTTGTGGCTGAGAGTCGTCTTCATCCGTCCCAATGACCTGCAGAGACACAAAGTTTAAGAATCAAAGTTTTTACAAAAGAAATGACAAGAATTCTTACCTTGAAGCACCAAGAGTGGCTCCAAACCAATCCCATGTGTGTCCTTCTTCCACAGAGCCGACTCATCTGAGCAGAGACTTAAGGCCAACGTCAGGAAGGTTGGAAAACATTTCAAAATAACACTTTTTTTTCTTTTTTTATAGTTTTTGGGTTTATTTATTTTACAAAAAAACAAAACACGGCCAAACCCCAAAGGTGTGACCTTCTGAGTCCACAATGTCCTGAGACCGACACAAGACCAAGACCACCTAGTGTGGAGACCGACACAAGACCAAAACCACTGAGTATGGAGACCGACACAAGACCAAGACCACTGAGTGAGGAGACCGACACAAGACCAAACCTCTGAGTATGGAGACCGACACAAGACCAAGACCAATGAGTTTCGAGACCGACACAAGACCAAGACCACTGTGTTTCGAGACCAACACAAGACCACAAGACCGAGACCGACACAAGAGACTTTTAAAAGTCAGGACCGACACATGAACAAGACCATCAGACATTACGGAGATGTTCCTGAGGCTGTTCCGTGCTCCAAGCTCCAAACCTGGGGCAACAGAGCCTTCTCCATCACTGTCCCACCCTCTGGGACAGAGACTGCACCGTCCTCACCACTTTTAGGAAAAATGTCAAGACCCATCTGTTTAAATCTGTTTATAATGATTGATTAATGTTGTAATTACTAACTGTTTTTATGTATTGTACCTTTGTTTAACTGCCTTTGTCTGTAAAGCGTCTTTGAGTGTCTAAAAAGGCGCTATATAAATAAAATGGATTATTATTATTATGACCTAATCAAGGCCACCCAAACCCCCCACACACACACCACCTCCCAAAATTAAACTGTTCAAGACCAGCGCTTCCTCTTGAAGCTGACTTCTGTGTCATCATCATCATCATCCCTGTGACGTTTACGGGCTGCACTAGAGGGAGGGGAGGGGGAGGAAGAGGGAGGGGAGGGGGAGGAGGAGGGAGAGGAGAGGAATGGAGGGGAGGAGGGAGGGGAAAAAGGGAGGAGGGAGGAGATGTGGAGGGAAAATAGGGAAGGGAGGGGGAGGGAGAGGCGGAAGGGGAGGGAGGAGAGGAGAGGAGGGAGGAGGAGGAAGGGAGAGGAGGAGGGAAGGAGGGGAGGAGGAGGGAGTGTAGGGAAGAGAGGGGGGTGGGAGGGGGAGGGAGGAGAGAGGGAAGGAGGCGAGGGAAGGGAGAGGAAGGAGGGGAGAAGAGAGGAGATGGGGAAGGGAGAGGAGGGAGGGGAAGGGTGGAGGGAGGAGACGGGCAGGGGAAGGAGGAGGGGAGGGAGGGAGAGGGGGAGGGATGGCAGGGAAGGAGGGAGGGGAGGGGAAGGGAGGGGGGAGGGATGGGCAGGGGAAGGAGGGAGGAGAGGGGAAGGGAGAGGGGGGAGGGGATGGGCAGGGGAAGGAGGGAGGGAGGGGAGGAGGGAGGGAGGGGTCACAGGAACTGCAGGAGCCACACCAGCCATATGAGCCACAAGGGCCATAGGGGCCAAGGGAACCATGCGAACCCTAGGAACCATAGGGGCCATGCGAACCATAGGAACCATAGGAACCATAGGGGCCATGCGAACCCTAGGAACCATAGCAGCCATAGGGGCCATGGGAACCATGCGGACCATAGGAACCATAGGGGCCATAGGAACCATAGGACCAGGGACCACAGGAGCGGCAGGCGCAGGAGCCACAGGGGCCAGAGCAGCAGCGTAGGCGTGGTCTTCTATAGGACAGAACAAACATGGATCAATATGTAAGTATTTAACAACAAGGAGTCGTGTGCTGAGCAGTTTAAAGCTCCATCCAGAGTCTTAGACCAGGATCCTGGTCTAAACTCTGGATCCAACACAGTCTTTGGAGAAAACGTAAAAATATCCAACGAAATGTCAAAAACGTACAATAAGCATGTTTTCACAGCTTTTTTTTTACGAAATGCTAAAATGTAAAATAATCACATATTTTGGTTGAAACTACGTGGGGACATGTTCTTTGGGTTTAACAGGTAAGTTTAGGCTTCAAGTTACTCAAATGAGTTCAGCAGAGGTGGGAGGAAGTCACTTATGTGCAAGTCACAAGTAAGTCACAAGTCATCACGTCCAAGTCACAAGTCACAAGTCATCACCTCCAAGTCACAAGTAAGTCACAAGTCATCACGTCCAAGTCACAAGTCACAAGTCATCACCTTCAAGTCACAAGTAAGTCACAAGTCATCACGTCCAAGTCACAAGTAAGTCTCAAGTCATCACGTCCAAGTCACAAGTAAGTCACAAGTCATCACGTCCAAGTCACAAGTAAGTCTCAAGTCATCACGTCCAAGTCACAAGTAAGTCACAAGTCATCACGTCCAAGTCACAAGTCACAAGTCATCAGGTCCAAGTCACAAGTCACAAGTCATCACGTACAAGTCACAAGTCACAAGTCATCACGTCCAAGTCACAAGTAAGTCACAAGTCATCACGTCCAAGTCACAAGTCAAGTCTCAAGTCACAGGTCAAGTCAAGTCTTTGGGGATCATAGGGCAAGTAAGTCACAAGTCATGAAAAGTGTGACTCGAGTCTGACTCCAGTCAAGACATGTGACTGGAGTCTCCCACCTCTGGAGTTTAGGACTGGGGTTGGGGCAGGTTCAGATTGACTTACAGTAAATGGCTCTACTGCTCAGTAAAAGTAGTACATTAAGAGTATTATTCTTGGCCCTGATGGTACATGAACACCACTTACCTAAATAAACAGCTGCGTCTCCACCACCACCTCCAGGATGAACCAAAGGAGCCACAGCAGCAGGGCGATGTAGTCACCTAAGACAAAACACACGTCAGTCAAGATGAGGTTGGATTGTTCTCTGGAGAATATTTGTGTCTTCTTGGAGAATAGAACAGGACAGACCAGCTGCTTCTCAACTAATAAAAACTAATAATGCTTTACTTAAATGTTGGAATAATGGTGCTGCAAAACATGAAAATGAGAAACTGAACGACAACGAGTCGTGTGACATTCAGCTGTTTGCTTGGGTTTTTAAAAGGAAGTTTTTAAAGATTTGAAAATAGAATTGCTAAATCAAATCTATATTGTTATAAAACCAAACGACCACAGCCCAATGAAGAAAATACATGAAGAACTGGTTCTTTCTACCTAAAACTGCTCACATATTATATATTGGTCAGGTGAGGAAGAGCTTAAAACTGTGAATCAGAGGTGCCATGTTTTTCAAACAGCTGCTGCATTTACATATTTTACATCATGTTTTGTCTGCTTCTCGTCGTACTAAGAGCCTTCTTTTTCTTGATTTTTATCCTGAATCACAATTAATATTGTAGGATTGAGTCAATCACGTACAGCACCGAGAAGAGCAGTCCGGAGGAGGAAAACAAACACAGATAGGAATAAAACAGCTCATACAGGGCCATTGTGAACAGAGGAACAGTGTTGGTTCCACAGACACGTTTGTTTCATGCAAAGCTGTAAAATGATGAGGTTTATAACAGTCCCACTCTTATTCATGGAGAAAAAGAAGTCATTTAGAAGTTGGGCTTTGAAGTCAGAAGGTTTGCCATGTGTTTTATGTGTTTGTTGTTAACAAACTTGTTCTAATCTTTTAATCAGTCATTTCAGAAGCTTCTGGACACGATACACGTTGTTTTAGTGGCTGTAATCTTTTTAGTTGACATTTTTTGAAAAGACGTCGTAACTTTACTTTGTCTCTGTTGGCTACTTCCTGTGTTTTTCCTGCTAAAACGCCGTTGGCGCTGATAATTAGAACTCCGACCTAATTTGAGCGACGCGTAGCGTATTTACGGACGTCAGACGAGTCTCACACTGCTGCTGTAAATTGTTGGAGGAAGATCAGACTTGATTCTATTCTGAGCCATTCCTGCGCGTATGACATGCTGCAGTTATGCACTGCTACTGCGATGGTGTAAACTGGGCTACATTAACAGTTTTATTAGCACCACTTACCTGCTTCCCCACCATCACCACCAGGATGTACCAGAGGAGCCACAGGGGCTACATGGGGAGGGACCACAGGAGCCACAGGAGCCACATGGGGAGGGACCACAGGAGCCACAAAGTGGTCACCTACAGGTGAAAACAAACATGGATCAATATGTAAGTATTTAACAACAAGGAGTCGTGTGTTGAGCAGTTTTAAAGCTCGATTCAGAGTTTTAGACCAGGATCATATTTTTTAGATTTAAAAGCGACTGGTTTGTCTGAGGGATTGTTTCATTTGTGTTCAACACATTTTCACAGCACTTTTCTTCTCTGTGGCTAATGACAAACCATTATTTAGTTAATCAATAAATCTAGTGTTTCTTCTTTGACTGAATGGTGTTTGGGGAAGAACATGATCATTCCTAGAGTTCATTTTCATCCCAAATCTCATTTCCATAGCAGCATAATTCCAGAGTCCTAAAAGCCGGAGCCTATGTCCTGTTTTCCAGTGTCCTAGTGTCTGTTGAAGAGCTCAAACGTCCAAACAAATGAATGACTCTGGAGGCTTTTCTGCTTCTTTTGGATTTTCACTCTGTGTCCCACACACAGTTTGGACGTGTGTGTCTTCACTTTTTATGTTTTCACTATAAACTGACTCTTCAATGACTAAATGAAGATTTCAATCATTCATTGTTTTCCATTCATAAAGGAAACTGTTCTGCCCAGTTTGTATTTCAATCATGCGTTTAGTTTTTTGTATGTTTAAAACTATTTAAATCCACTTGTTTGTGGATTGGTAGAGGCGATAAGGGACATATTTATTTGCCTGTGTCATAGTCTCATAAATATGTAGCAAACACACAATAAAATAGCTATCATGAGAGGAATATTCTTGACTCTTATGGTACATGAACAGTTTTATTAGCACCACTTACCTGCGTCTCCACCAGCACCATCAGGATGTACCACAGGAGCCACAGCAGCAGGGCGGATGTAGTCACCTAAGACAAAACACACGTCAGTCAAGATGAAGGTTGGATTGTTCTCTGGAGAATATTTGTGTCTTCTTGGAGAATAGAACAGGACAGACCAGCTGCTTCTCACTAATAAAAACTAATAATGCTTTACTTAA
>JBBPFD010000486.1:0-16947 GCA_038363315.1 Mugilogobius chulae
ATGAGAGGGGAGGGGGAGGGACCTTGAGTTACTGGGAAAATCAAATAACATTATTTAAGAGAATCTCCCACAAGTGAAAACACATTAAGGCCAAATCCTACTTTACCAGAAGTAAGAACTTTGTTCGTTCAGCTCTGGCTTCACAAACAAAACTACGTTCTTTTGTTCTCACAGCTTTTGTTTGTGCTTCTTGTTCTTGACACATCAGCCGAGCAGAACTTTGTTCGGCCAGAGCTGTGCATCAGGACTGTATCGAAGCAGAATTTAAGACAGAAAAACCTTTGTGTGAGGAAGTGGTGAGTAGACAAACATGTAAGCATTCTTCTGTCCGCGTGTGTTCTTTATGTGTCTGATTCAGGCTGTTTATTTGGGCCTATTTATTGCACAAAGCACCAGATACTGTCCTGCTTGCCTGGGGAATCCAGCCTCACCGCTGTACCAGCGGATGAGTCTGGTCACCCTCGAGTCAACTGGATTTCTAGGGCGGAGCAAAGCTCACCTAACAGACAGCGGAGGGAACCAATCAGAGAAGAGCATAAAGGCTTTTAGTGCCGTGAGCTGTTGGGATTTCTCTCGCGCTGTCATCTGCCGGTAAGGGGGGGGGGTCCCTTAATGGAACAAACACTTGGTTTTCCGGTGCGCCATGTTGTTTATCCTTCCGCCGCGCTGCCTAGATCCATGCGCGCTGCGCACAGCAGGGACGTTGTTTAGCAAAAACCACGTGACTGAAATAAACGATTTTCATTGCACGGTACGATCTATATTTCGAGGGAAACGCCCTTGGAGGGTGGGGCAACCAGACTGACTTTCTCTGTGTAAAAATACAGAGAAATGTCATTCTGGATCCCAGGCAACTGTCCTGCAGCTGTAACGATGCACGGTGAAACTGTTTGTGTTCATGCGTCCAGCTGCAGAATGTTTGTTTGTTTGTTCTTGTTTGTACGGCCCGAGGT
Source organism: Mugilogobius chulae (assembly GCA_038363315.1). Classification (NCBI taxonomy): domain Eukaryota; kingdom Metazoa; phylum Chordata; class Actinopteri; order Gobiiformes; family Gobiidae; genus Mugilogobius; species Mugilogobius chulae. The sequence goes on from JBBPFD010000486.1 coordinate 954, forward strand.
GCACAAACAATGTTCCTGTTTCTTATGAAGTACTAATAGGCCTGAGCCTGATAGTTTTAAATATAACTGACACAATTTATGTTTTATATTAATTTTCCTTTGTATCTGGTGGCAGTACCTGAAGTTATGTGTCAATAACCCTGGATGTACACAGATGGTGAGTTCGGTGCAGGTCGGGACCAGCAGAACTTAGAAAGAGCTTCAAACCAATGCGCCCATGTACATGAACCTCCGAGGAATGCGGAAAGAATTTGCATGAAGTCTATTTTTCCCGGAGACCGCAACGGTCTGATGCAGCTTTCATTTCATTATACGAGCGTCCTCGCGGGAATCTACGTGGCTTTGGACGAAAACGGACCACAGAGACAGCATCTGGTGTAAAGGGTCTTTCACACCAAGCCGAGGGTCGCCTGTCTGAACCGGTTTGGCAACTTCTGCCGACAGGCGGCTCACGTGTGTTTGGTGTGAATGGCGCTGTCGGGGGTCAGAGGAGCGGAGCACGTTGCAGAGGCGAGGTTTTGAAGACTTGCAGGTAGAGTTGGTATCGCCAGCGGTCACTAGTTGCCGCAGATGCAGCTGTTTGATTGGCCCGTGGCCAGCGAATCAGTGTGCAAGAAAATAGTGCAGAAAACTGAAAATGAGGCTTATGGAAAAACTGTATTTACCCGAGCATGGATTGTTGTTATTTGCCGGGTTCAAACGGGACGTAAGTAGGGCTGCAGCTAACGATTATTTTCTTATCGATTAATCTATCGATTATTTTTTCGATTAATCGATTAGTCTATCGACTAATTTTTCGATTAATCGTTTAGTAAAATTATTATTTTTTATGGCTTTTTACGCCTTAATATGATATAATCTAATTCATTTGAGTTGTTTTTCATTAGTTAAGTGTAATACAAAATATATTTTGACTTAGGAACATTGCTAATTATGTTCTCAAGTGATAAATTACTTAATACTGCTCAAAAATATATTTGAATATTGAATAAAAATAAAATACAAAAAGTATTAAGTGCAAACTTAAATCAATATTATAAGATTGATGTTACTAAGATGTGCATTAAATTAAGGCGATTGTCTTAGGTTTTATAACAGAGTTTAGAACAGAAACAGCTCAGTGCAACAGGCTGTAATACAGAAGCACCATCGTCACATATACAGCTCCTGTCTGATCATGTGTTTGATGAACAGCTGATAGAAAGCCGTGCGTGTATTAACGAGTGCGTGTACAGTCTATTGCACCGTGTGCGCGGGCGTCCACGGCGATGTGACGAGCGTGTGTAGCCTACAGTCCGACCGTGGCACCGAGTGCCTGTACAATCCGTGGCACCGAGCGCGTGGACGGTCCGAGGTGAGGAGCGCGTGTGCGCTCAAACAAAACATGCAGATGTTGCTTCGCGGAGAAAATAAAGCTGCCTGATGGCGAAACCGCGCCGTCACAGCGGCTTTTAAAACACGATGTGCGCGTTCTAGTTTCACTTTCTATTCAGCCGCGGTTCACATCGGGACGCTCTCCTGGCCGGAAAACTTTATCCTAATGGTTTATAGAGTGTGTTTTCCCCGTGTACTGATGCGCTTTGTGTGGAAATACATCGCAGTTGTTCATAGTGCGCGTGGATCATTTAAAGCTGGGACATTATTTAGAGGCACGGCTCATAAAGCGACGAATCGACGCGCTCCACGTGCGTCGACGCATTTTCCTAATCGACGTAGTCGATTACGTCGACTAATCGTTGCAGCTCTAGACGTAAGTACGAAGAAGAAAGGTTCTATTTGTCCGAGGAAACAAAGATGGAGGAGAACCAGCTGTAGTACGAAGGCTGGACTGTAGCAGGAAACAGAAGTTGAGTCTAATCCATGAGGTAAGATAGAAATCTGTTCACCACACAGTTTGACAACTACTCACGCAGCTTATGTTTTGTCTTTTTCGTCAAGAGTCACGTGCCTGCTCACTCTGCATTTGTTCACCGACTGTTGGCTGTTTGGATCGTGTTTGTGTGAATGTTTTTTTACATTGATGCCCCAAAGAGACCAGAACAGACGGTGCATCGCTCCTCCTACTGACAGAGACTGGGAGTTGTGTTGGTGTGAAAGACCCTTAACAGGCACTTTGCAAGAAGCTCACACGTGTCCCGAACCGAACCCGCCTCAGTCTGTGTACGTCCAGGGTAAAACTCTCCAGCGCTCTGACCTTACGCTAACAGGACTCTAGAGCGGTCGTACCTGTTGTTAAAAGAACTCTAGAGTGTAATTCTGACCTGATGTATCCGACTTGGGGCCGGTGGCTCAGGCTCCATCTGTAGGACGTCTTGTCTCTCCAGCCCTGGTTTCGTGGATCTTTCCAGAGCAGACGCACCTGTCCTGAGGTGTCCCCGGTGTGCCACAGGGCGTTACGCAGGTACTCGCCCGGGCCGGTGTCCGACTTCACCGCCTGGACCAATCAGAGAGAGGAGAGAGTCAGCCAATCACAGAGCAGAGAGAGTCAGCCAATCACAGAGAGGAGAGAGAGTCAGCCAATCAGAGAGAGGAGAGAGAGTCAGCCAATCACAGAGGGGAAGAGAGAGAGAGAAAGAGAGAGAGAGAGAGAAGAGAGAGAGGAGAAAGAGAGAGAGGAGAGAAAGGGAAAGAAGGAGAGAGTCAGCCAATCAGAGAGCAGAGAGAGAGACGATCAGAGAGAAAAGAGAGACAGGAGAGAGAGAGAGAAAGAGAAAGAGAGGAGAGAGAGAGAGAGAAAGAGAGAGAGGAGAGAAAGGGAAAGAGAGGAGAGAGAGAGAGAGAAAGAGAGAGAGAGGAGAGAAAGGGAAAGAAAGAGAGAGAGGAGAGAGATAGAGAAAGAGAGGAGAAAGAAAGGGAGGAGAGAGTCAACCAATCACAGAGCAGAGAGAGAGAGAAAGAGAGAGAGGAGAGAAAGGGAAAGAAAGAGAGAGAGGAGAGAGAGAGAAAGAGAGGAGAAAAAGAGAGGAGAGAGAGAAAGAGAGAGGAGAAAGAAAGGGAGGAGAGAGTCAACCAATCACAGAGCAGAAAGAGTCAGCCAATCAGAGAGAGAAAGGGAGAGAAAGAGAGGAGAGAGAGAGAGAGACACAGGCCCGGGCCAGTGTCTGACTTCACCGCCTGGACCAATCAGAGAGCAGAAAGAGTCAGAGAGTCAGCCAATCACAGAGAGGAGAAGAGAGAGAGAGAGAAGTGGACTCAAGACATTTCAGTTAAACTACAAACACAGTTTTTAACGGAGAAACAAAAATGTCTCTGTTTAAACAGTTTATTCTAATCTGAACAAAACTATTGAAACTTTAAACAAATATGATTTCTATTCCACTTTTTACAGTGTAGATTTGTTCTCCTTTCTCTCCCTCACATCCTCCCTCTGCCCTCTTTCCTCTCTTTCTCTCTTTTTCTTTCTCTCTCCCTCCTCTCTCTTTACCCCCCTTTCTCTCCCTCCCTCTCTCTCTCTTCCCTCTCTCCCTCCCTCTCTCTCTCTCCTCTTTCTCTCTCACCTTTAGCTGCAGAGCGGGCTCGGCGTAGGCTCTCTCTCCCTCGCCTCCCTCCCTCTCCTCTCTCTCTCTCTCTCTCTCCCCTCTCTCCCTCTCTTTACCTTTAGTTGTAAAGCGGGCTTGGCGTAGGCTCTCTCTCTCTCTCTCTCTCTTCCTTCTCTCTCTCCCTCTCTCTTTCTCACCTTTAGTTGTAAAGCGGGCTCGACGTAGGCTCTCTCTCTCTCTCTCCTCCCTCCCTCTCTCTTTCTCACCTTTAGTTGTAAAGCGGGCTCGACGTAGGCTCTCTCTCTCTCTCTCTCTCTGCCTCTCTCTCTCCCTCTCTCTCTCTTCCCTCTCCCTCCTCTCCCTCTCTTTCTCTCTTCCCTCTCTCTCTTTCCTCTCTCTCTCTCTCCTCCCTCCCTCTCTCTTTCTCACCTTTAGTTGTAAAGCGGGTTCGGCGTAGGCTCTCTCTCTCTCTCTCCTCCCTCCCTCTCTCTTTCTCACCTTTAGTTGTAAAGCGGGTTCGGCGTAGGCTCTCTCTCTCTCTTCCCTCTCTCCTCTCTCTCTCTCCCTCTCTCTCTCTCCTCTTTCTATCCCTCTCTCTCTCTCCCTCTCTCTCTCTCCTCTCTCTCTCTCTCTCTCTCTCCTCTTTCTCTTCCTTCTCTCTCTCTCTCTTTTTACCTTTAGTTGTAAAGCAGGCTCGGCGTAGGCTCTGAAAGGCACACTTTGCCAGTACGCCTGCTCCGTCTGTTTCCACATGACGACGTAAAAGGAGGCGGAGTCTTGGTATCCGAAGATGAAGCCGGCGTAGTCGTCGTCGGTGACGGTGTTCACGTGGAACGTTCCCTCGAAGTCCACGCCGTTAAACGCCGTGTAACCTGAGGACAAAAAAATAGGACTGAGCTGATCCAAACTGGACCAAACAGGACCAAACTGGACTAAACTAAAGCCCCAGTGAGTCTGAGTAAAGCAGAAGTTTCTCACCCACAGCCAGGCCTGGGTCACTGTTCATGGTCTGAACGATCTCCATCCCCTGAAACACACAAACAAGACCAAGATTTAGTTCTGTTTCAGTCCAGTTTTAGTCCAGTTTCAGACCCGGTTTAGTCCCTGTTTTAGTCCAGTTTCTGACCCCGTTTAGTCCCTGTTTTAGTCCAGTTTCTGACCCGGTTTAATCCAGTTTCAGACCTGGTTCAGACCTAGTTTTAGTCCAGTTTCTGACCTGGTTTTAGTCTAGTTTTAGTCCAGTTTCTGACCTGGTTCAGACCTGGTTTTAGTCCAGTTTCTGACCTGTTTCAGACCTGGTTTTAGTCCAGTTTCTGACCTGTTTCAGACCTGGTTTTAGTCCAGTTTCTGACCTGGTTTAGACCTGGTTAGTCCTGTTTTAGTCCAGTTTCAGACCTGGTTTTAGTCCAGTTTCTGACCTGGATCAGACCTGGTTTTAGTCCAGTTTCTGACCTGGTTTTAGTCCAGTTTCAGACCTGGTTTTAGTCCAGTTTCTGACCTGGTTTTAGTCTAGTTTTAGTCCAGTTTCAGACTGGTTTTAGTCCAGTTTCTGACCTGGTTTAGTCCAGTTTCAGTCCAGTTTCTGACCTGGTTCAGACCTGGTTTTAGTCCAGTTTTAGTCCAGTTTCTGACCTGGTTTTAGTCCAGTTTCTGACCTGGTTCAGACCTGGTTTTAGTCCAGTTTTAGTCCAGTTTCTGACCTGGTTTTAGTCCAGTTTCAGACCTGGTTTTAGTCCAGTTTCTGACCTGGTTTTAGTCTAGTTTTAGTCCAGTTTCAGACCTGGTTTTAGTCCAGTTTCTGACCTGGTTTTAGTCTAGTTTTAGTCCAGTTTCTGACCTGGTTTTAGTCAGTTTCTGACCTGGTTTTAGTCCAGTTTCAGACCTGGTTTTAGTCCAGTTTCTGACCTGGTTCAGCACCACCCAGTTGGGGTCGATCTGTGCGTCTCCCTCTGGATCCAGGATCACCGTCTGAAAGGCTCTGAAGTCCGTGAGTGTCACTTCTGCGTTCTCAGGACAAGCGTCTACAGCGTCCTGCACCGCGTCGTTATCAAAGTCCAGCTCGCACACGTCCCCCACGCCGTCCACTGGGACAAACGAGACAAGAGAGAGGACAGGTTAGAGACAGGAGAGAGTCTAAAGTGTCCTGCACCGCATCGTTATCAAAGTCCAGCTCACACACGTCCCCCACGCCGTCCACTGAGACAAAAGAGATGAGAGAGAACGAATTAGACCAGAGAGAGACAGGAGAGAGTCTAGAGCGTCCTGGACAACAGTCGTTAGTTGTACTTACTGTCCGTGTCTTTAGTCGTACTTACTGTCCGTGGTCTTTAGTCGTACTTACTGTCCGTGTCTTTAGTTACTTCTGTCCTGTCTCTCTTTAGTCGTACTTACTGTCCCGTCTTAGTCGTATTATGTCGTGTTTTAGTCTATTATGTCGTGTCTTTAGTCGTACTTACTGTCCGGCGTCTTTAGTGTACTTACTGTCCGTGTCTTTAGTCGTACTTACTGTCCGTGCTTTAGTCGTACTTCTGTCCGCGTCTTTAGTCGTACTTACTGTCCGCGTCTTTAGTCGTACTTACTGTCCGTGTGTCTTTGTCGTATACTTACTGTCCGTCTTTAGTCGTACTTACTGTCCGTGTGTCTTTAGTCGTATACTTACTGTCCGCGTCTTTAGTCGTACTTACTGGTCCGTGTGTCTTTAGTCGTATACTTACTGTCCGTGTGTCTTTAGTCGTACTTACGTCGTGTCTTTAGTCGTATTACTGTCCGTGTCTTTAGTCGTACTTACTGTCCGTGTCTTTAGTCGTACTTACTGTCCGTGTCTTTAGTCGTACTTACTGTCCGTGTCTTTAGTCGTAGTCGTCTTACTGTCCGGTGTCTTTAGTCGTACTTCTGTCGCGTCTTTAGTCGTACTTACTGTCCGCTGTCTTTGTCTCTATTAGTCGTTAGCCTTACTGTCCCGGTGTCTTTAGTCGTACTTACTGTCCGTGTGTCTTTAGTCGTACTTACTGTCCGTTGTCTTTAGTCGTACTTACTGTCCGGTGCTTTGTCGTACTTCGTCGCGTCTTTAGTGTAATTACTGTCCGGTCTTTAGTCGTACTTACTGTCCGTGTGTCTTTAGTCGTACTTACTGTCCGCGTCTTTAGTCTACTTACTGTCCGCGTCTTCAGTCGTGCTTACTGTCCGTGTCTTCAGTGTGCTTACTGTCCGCGTCTTATCGTACTTACTGTCCGCTTTTTTAGTCGTACTTCCTGTCCGTGTGTCTTTAGTCGTACTTACTGTCCGCGTCTTTAGTCGTACTTACTGTCCGTATGTCTTTAGTCGTACTTACTGTCCCTGTCTTTAGTCGTACTTACTGTCCGTGTGTCTTTAGTCGTACTTACTGTCCGTGTCTTTAGTCGTACTTACTGTCCGTGTCTTAGTCGTACTTACTGTCCGTGTCTTTAGTCGTACTTACTGTCCGTCTTTAGTCGTACTTACTGTCCGTGTTTAGTCTACTTACTGTCCGTGTCTTTAGTCGTACTTACTGTCCGTGTGTCTTTAGTCGTACTTACTGTCCGTGTGTCTTTAGTCGTACTTACTGTCCGTGTCTTAGTCGTACTACTGCCGGCTAGTACTTACTGTACTTACTGTCCGTGTCTTTAGTCGTACTTACTGTCCTGTCTTTAGTCGTACTTACTGTCCGTGTCTTTAGTCGTACTTACTGTCCGTGTCTTTAGTCGTACTTACTGTCCGTGTCTTTAGTCGTACTTACTGTCCGTGTGTCTTTAGTCGTACTTACTGTCGTGCGTCTTTAGTCGTACTTACTGTCCGTGTCTTTAGTCGTACTTACTGTCCGTGTCTTTAGTCGTACTTACTGTCCAGTGTCTTTAGTCGTACTTACTGTCCGTGTCTTTAGTCGTACTTACTGTCCTCTTTCGTCGTACTTACTGTCCGTTCTTTAGTCGTACTTACTGTCCGTGTCTCTAGTCGTACTTACTGTCCGTGTCTTTAGTGTACTTACTGTCCATGTGTCTTTAGTCGTACTTACTGTCCTGCTTTAGTCGTACTTACTGTCCTGTTCTTTAGTCGTACTTACTGTCCGTGTGTCTTTAGTCGTACTTACTGTCCGTGTGTCTTTAGTCGTAACTTACTGTCCGTGGTCTTTAGTCGTACTTACTGTCGCGTCTTTAGTCGTACTTACTGTCCGTGTCTTTGTCGTACTTACTGTCCGGTCTGTCTTTCTTGTGTTGCGTACTTACTGTCGTGTCTTTAGTCGTACTGTTGTCGTGTACTTACTGTCCGTGTCTTTAGTCGTACTTTACTGTCCGTGTCTTAGTCGTACTTACTGTCGTGTCTTTAGTCGTACTTACTGTCCGTGTTCTTTAGTCGTACTTACTGTTCTATGTTTACTGTCCGTGTCTTTAGTCGTACTTACTGTCGTTTCTTTTGTTTTGTGTTTCTTTTTTTTTTTTTTTAGTCGTACTTCTTCCATGTGTCTTTAGTCGTACTTACTGTCCGTGTCTCTCTTGGTCGTACTTACTGTCCGTGTCTCTCTGGTTCGGGTTCGGGATGAGTCTGCAGTTGTCGTGATCGTCCAGTACCCCGTCGTTGTCGTCGTCGTGGTCGCACTCGTCGCCCAGGCCGTCGTTGTCGGAGTCGAGCTGGGCGCTGTTCGGGATGTCGGGACAGTTGTCTCTGGAGTCCTGCAGCCCGTCGCCGTCTCTGCAGCAGAAACGGAAAGACAGACGTCGGGGGTTTGTCTCCGCGGAAACAGGAGTAAACAACAACAACAACAAAAGCCTCACGTGTCCTGGTTGTGTCGCAGACGTCGCCGACCAGATCGTTGTCCACATCGTCCTGGAAACACAAGAACATTCTGACAAACTGTGGATCCTGTTTTTTATGTTAGTTTACCTGTTTACCTGCACAGGGCTGTTGTTTATGTGTTGTTTACTCGTTTGTTTACACGTTGTTTACCTGCATTGGGTTGCTGAGCTCGGGGCAGCTGTCACAGGCGTCTCCCACTCCGTCTCGGTCTCGATCCGTTTGCATGGGGTTTGGGACTTTGGGACAGTTATCCAGAACGTTTGGGATTCCTGAAACAGACGGACAGGTTTGTGTGAATATACAGAATCTTTACACTCAGCGGCTCGACTGGAGACCGAACCTTCACCCACAGAACCTGACCTGACTGTGGTTCAGCACACGCAAAGAGTCTGTGGTGGTTGAGAGAAGAAGGTGTCTCTACAAGTCCACACACAGCTCTGACTGTCGGACGTGGACTGTCACCTGTCTGAGAGAAGCAGCAGCACGGCTCAGGCAGTCACACTCAGGCAGGGACCAGAGGGCGTCCGGTTGAGCACACAGAATCATCTCTGCTGTTTGCAGATGATGTTTTCCTGATGCTTCATAAACCAGGACCCATGGTTCTCCACTGAGGCTCTCTGCAGGAGCTGAATGGAGAGGTTCAAGTATCTCAGGGCCTTACTGCTCACAGTGAAGAAGGCTGCAGCAACCCTCACCCTATGGTCATGAGCTTTGGTAAAATCTTCCTTTTTCTTAGATGTTTAACATGTATTCACGGTGTTCGACAGGTGTTTACTTGACAGGCACTCTCCTCTCTCTCTTCTTCTTTCTCCATCTCTCCTTCTCTCTCTTCTCTCGTCTCCTTCTCTCGTCTCTCTCTTCTTCCCTCTCTGTCTTCTTCTCTCTCCTCTCTCTCTTCTTCTCTCTCCATCTCTCTTTCGTCTTCTCTCCTCTTCTCTCTTCTCTTCTTCTCTCTCTCTCCTCTCTCCTCTCTTCTTCTTCTCCTCTCTCTTCTTCTTCTCTCTTCCTCTCCTCTCTCCTTCTCTCTCTTCTCCTCCTCTCTCTTCTTCTTCTCTCTTCTCTTCTCTTCTTCTCTCTCTCCTCTCTTCTCTTCTTCTCTCCCCTCTTTCCTCTCTCTCCTCTCTCTTTCTCTCTCTCTCCCCTCTCTCTCTCCCCTCTCCTCGTCTCTCTATGTTCTTCTCTCTCTCTCTCTCCTCTCTCTCTCTTCTTCTCTCTCTCTCCTCTCTCTCTCTTCTTCTCTCTCTCTCCTCCTCTCTCTCTCTCCTCTCCTCTTCCTCTCTCTCTTTCTTTCTCTCTCTCTCTCCCCTCTCTCTCTCTATGTTCTTTCTCTCTCTCCTCTCTCTCTCTCTCTTCTTCTCTCTCCTCTTTCTCTTCTCCTCCTCTCTCTCTCTCCTCTCTCTCTCTTCTTCTCTTCTCTCTCCTCCTCCTCTCTCTCTCTCTCCCTTTCCTCTCTCTCTTTCTTTCTCTCTCTCTCCCCTCTCTCTCTATGTTCTTCTCTCTCCCTCTCTCCTCCCCCCCCCCCTCCTCCCCCATCTCTTCTTCCCTCTTTTACTCGTTTACTCGACAGGTGTATGACAGGTGTTTACTCGACAGGTGTTTACTCGAAGGTGTTACTCGACAGGTGCTTGACAGGTGTTTACTCGACAGGCGTTTGCTCGACAGGTGTTTACTCGACAGGTGTTTTTACTCGACAGGCGCTCACCGCCCCGTCGATGTCCTGGTCGCAGGCGTCTCCTTGTCCGTTAGAATCCGTGTCTTTCTGATCCGGGTTTGGGACGGTGGGACAGTTGTCGCACGAGTCTCCGAACGAATCCGAGTCCGAGTTCTGCTGGTCTTTGTTCGGGACGAGGCGGCAGTTGTCCTGGGGTCAGAGGTCACACAGGAGAGAGAAGAAGAAGATGAGGGAATGTCCAAACAGATACACTTTTAAAGACAACTGTTTTTACAATGGTTTACTTTAGACTTTTGCAGCAGAAGTGAAGCAGGAGCGACCTCACACACGTTTAGAATCATGAATGAAACGTCTGGACTCGTTTGCATTTGTGTGTTTTTTTTGTGGATTTTGTCTTTAAATAAACTAAACTCAGGTCAGACCTCGATGCTCTTGATCTCCTCTTCGTCTGCGTCCTCTTTCGACACTCTCCTGCGCTCTCTAAATGAGGACGCAGCGAGGGACAGCTGCTGCGGCTGAATCCCATGTGCGGCGTTGTTGTGCAGCGCCACCGTGAGACTGACGCCTGCGGAGCGCCAGATGCTGACGGTTGAGCCATACGTAGTTTATAAATCTGTACAGGAGCCTGCAGGTTCAGACCACACTTTACAGAGAGCACGGCTTCTTTCAACTAAAATAACGAGACAGACAGCGTTGTGTGGGTCTGATTTTAAGAAGATTCGTTCCTTTGACCAGGATCACTCGACAGACAAACACTGATGTTTATTCAGAGTCATAAAGTTAGCTTAAAGTGGCTCCTGCAGTTTCCTGGTTTGGTGATGGTCAGATCTGCTTCAGAGAAACTTTCCCGGAGGAATGAGGGACTGACTTTTACGCAGGAGAAATATAAATTACACGCAGAGTTTGGGTTAAATACAGAGTGGATTTAATTAAAACTGAGATGTGAAGAACTTTTGTGCTTCAGGTCAGAAAGGCAGAACCTCAGTCACATTGTGATTGCTGAAGGTCAAATGGACAGTATGTTTCTGCAGATGCACTAAAGGTATCTATTTGCAGAGTTTTTGTAATGCACCTTATGCCTCGTACCTGCAGTGCCTCCTGCAGTCTCAATCATAAAACAACAACAAACACAGGCAATATTGAACAAAAACTATGACGAATAAAAGACGGACTTTTTGGAACCTTGTCTGTCACGGAGACGGACTAGTGTAACCACTGGTCTGAATAAACTAAACCGAGTCTAACCTTGACGTTCTTGATCCTGTTTCCGTCTGGACTTGTTTAGGTTGTGTTTTTTTGTGTATTTTTGCGTCTGAAAAAACTAAACTCAGATCAGACCTCAATCTTCTTGATCTGTCTCTGTCTAGACTCGTCTGACTTGTTTGTAGTTGTGTTTGTGTGTGTTTTTGTGTTTTATAATCTAAACTCGGATCAGACCTCCACGTTCTTGATGCCGTCCCCGTCTGCGTCCTCGTCACACTGGTCTCCGATGCCGTCTCCGTCCGGCGTCCTCCTGTCCGCTGTTCGGAGTCATCACACAGTTGTCCTGGAAACACAATCAGGACAGATATTTAATGTTTAAAGTGAAGAAAAAGCTGATCGTACTGGACTAGGACTCTGAGGAGAACAGCACATGCAGCGAGTCTAGAAACGTCCTCATCTGTGAGCGACTGAAAAGTGTCTGCTGCACACGACAGGAGTTTAGGATCTTTTGCGATTTTTTGACTTTAGCCAAATAAAAGAATGTTCCACAGACGTAAGGACATTTACAAGGATTATTTGTCTCACAGTCGCAGGAAAAACAGAGACGACACTGACCGGAGAACAGTGTGTGTGTCACGTGATTGAGCGCAGAGTGTTTTCTTTCACGTGCGCGGTTATAAAAGCAAACAATGAAATGCAAAGTGGACTAAAGCAGGTGTAGCAGTATGGGTGTGTTTAGGTAATGTTTCGTTCAGCCACGGGAGGGCGCCACACCCATGCTATAAAAGCCCGCTCTTTACTCCGCCTCAGCCTCTGGCTTGTTTACTTCCGGGTGCTGGCCGCCTTAGATTCGCGCACGAGCGCTTCGTTTTAGAAGGTACGATTGTAATTTTAGAATTCTGAAAAAGTATTGTGCGTCTGGGTCCTCAACGCAAACATTTTTGTAGAGCCACCGGGGACGGAGAAGCGCTTCACGCCACCGCTGGGGAGTCTCATTGTAGGTCGGGTGTGAGTGTCCCCGATGGTCCTTTGGGTTCGTGTGCCCGCGGCAGTCCGGAAGCCAGTGCAAAATGCTACAAGCCTGTAATCGGTATGTTTGCCCTAAAAGCCCTTTCGTTCGCTTTACACGCAGGTCTAGTGCTAATAAATTGTTTTGTTTTAGGAACGAAGCCCGCCAATCACGGGCAGCACTCCCTTGAATCTGCCGTCTTGTCTGTCTTGTTTTTCCCTGTCTTCTCGTCATGGGTCGCCACCACGCCTGCCCGTGTCATCTGCGGCGGGATTTACAGAAATTGACTATGGGAAAATGTATTCTGATCTGATGCTTGCATTTGTATTTATTGAACACGTGGACAGACGGGACGAATAGTCTCCACCTGTTACAGACTTTTCTTTACATACTGTGGGGAGATCAGTTATGTATTTTGTCATGATTTAAACAAAAAGTAAATCCGAAAATCATTTCTGTCAGTAATAAATATTCTAATTATTGGAACCACTCTGCCAGCCTCTTCAATAATGCTTACCTGTGTGCCTTAGGCTCTTCTCCAGGTTAAACTGGAGTGGCGTTGTTGGAAATCTTTATTTATTTTTTATCAAAGCTAAAGAGTAGTAGAACTCATCCGGCCACACAGGTTTATAAACGTCACAGAGGAGCGGAGGAGCTGTTACACTGACACACTGTGGGCGTGAAATGAAAAAGTTTAAACAAACCCCGTGTTGCCAGGTTATAGTCGCTAAAGTCGGTGCTTCTCACATCATTTAAGGAGCAGGTGTGTTGGAGACGACGTGTGTAATGATCGTAAAAAGAATCCCACATTTTGACGACGTGGACAAGGTGTTACATTTATTTACAGATGATAAAGCGATGTTTTTTTATTTTATATTCACAAGCAGCAGGTGAACCTCACGATGATCTCCTGAAAAACAGTCGCAATGATGCACAAACAAAAGGAGAGAAAAGAAAAAAAAACTCTTACTCTGGCCACGCCTCATGAACTCGTAGAGGGAAACATCGGGCTTAAAATGTCTTCATGTTTGGAGGGTTAATTATAATTACTGTATGTTCATGAAAACATCTGAATCTATAGAATCTGCATCAGAAACACAGCGTCTGTAGGTTTAAAGATGACCATTGTTTTAAATCATGTAAACCTCCCTGTTTTTATCCTGAAGACATTATTTCATTGTAGAGGCTTATATTCTGTCAGAGGAAAACACTGACACGAGGTTTCTCCAAAGTCAAACGCTGAAATCTGATGAAAACAAGGAATTTCAAATGTCTATATAAAAGAGAACGGATTATTGTAGAAGCAAAAAGGTCTGGCACTGAAAGAGTTAGTACTTAAACCTGGCTCTTCTCTGATTGGCTCTCAACAACGGACAGAGGCTCTGATTGGCCAGTTTAAACCCTTGCTCCTCTCTGATTGGCTCTCAGCAGCGGACAGAGGCTCTGATTGGCCAGTTTAAACCTGGCTCTTCTCTGATTGGCTCTCAGCAGCGGACAGAGCTCTGATGGCCAGTTTAAACCCTGGCTCTCTGATTGGCTCTCAGTTTCTGATTGGCCAGTTAAACCCTGGCTCCTCTGCTCCTCTCTGATTGGCTCTCACCTGTCTGCAGTGTCGGTGAGTGTCGGCGCAGGGAAGAGACGATCCGGAAATCCGTCGATGTCGGTGTCAAAACCACAAGTGTTTCCGTTTCCGCCCAACCACTTACACTGTAAAAACACTCACGTTACACTGTAACAAAACATTACACTGTAAACACCCACGTTACACTGTAAAAACAGGAGAGAAGAAAGCTAAAATAATGTCTATTCGCACGGCATAATATTTAGCTTCATTTACAATTCTACACTGTAAAAAAAAAATCACTTCAACTTAGTAAGTTCAATTCTGAAAGTTTTATGTTGATTTAACTAATGTACATGAGTCTGTCTGATGACATTCTCTCTCTTCTTTCTCCCTCTTCTTCATTTTTCTCCCTACTGTGTCTGTTGCTTTCTCCTCTTCTCTCTCTCTCCTCTCTCCTTCTATCAGTTTTCCTGGTGTTTCAAAGATACAAAGTCTCTTGCTCACATTGTTGAATATCAGATTTAAGTTAGTTAACACAACTAGTTTTTCCAACGTGTTACTTCATAGTCTTTGAGAAATCTGACCCCTCTGGTGACCTCGGACGTTTAGGCTCCTTTGAGGAACTATTTAATTTTTTAACTTTTAGATGTCAGACAGTTTTAGACCCGTGATTATCCACAGATTCATGAATCGAGTCAAATGTTAAAATGCCCCATTTTCTTTTCCTCACATTCAGTTCAAGAGCTAGAACAAAAGGGAACGTTCGTCACCTCATTTTTAAGCGGCCATAACAATCCACGTAGATTCATATTTTTTCGTACTTTCAAAACTCAGATCTTCGTCTACTTCTCCTCTGCTTATACATGTGTAACTTTCATTTCTGTGATGTATATTTTTTATTTTACAAGCCTTTTCGTCACAAAAGTACACTCCAAAATGACATATTTCCAAAATGAAAACAGTGAGGAGGGAGTGTACTTTCTGTACAAATAGCCCTATAATTTAAAGACTATACATCACAGATATAAAAGCTACACATGTTTGAGCAGAGGAGACGTAGACGAAGATCTGAGTTTTGAAAGTTAAAAAAATATGAATCTATGTGGATTTTATGGTCGTTTAAAAATGGTCCCCAGAGGTGACGAACGTACCCTCCTTTTACAGGTTACCAGAGGGTTGTGAAGAAGAGATAAAACAGAACTAAACATGGTCCAAACCCGTACCTGTGACCTCTGACCTCTGACCTCTTACCGTGCAGGTGACCTCTCCGCTGCGCTCCACGCTGCAGTGGGCGTTGGCGTCGCAGGGGTTAAAGGTCAAACCGGAGCAGGACCTTCGGGCGAAACATCCGACGTCTGGTTCCCGAGAAAACCGGGTCGACATCCGCCGCATTTGAACGAGCCCTGGACCGGGAACAGAACCGGGATTAGAACCAGGATTAGAACTACACAAGAACCAGAGAAGAACCACAGGATAAAACACGTAATAAAACACACAAAAAACACACTTAAACAAGCCCTGGACCGGGAAAAGAACCAGGATTAGAACCAGACCAGAACTACACAATAAACACACAAAACACACACTAAAACACATTTGAACGAGCCCTGGACCGGGAACAGAACCGGGATTAGAACCAGACCAGAACTACACAAGAACTACACAAGAACTCCAAGAGAACAGGACAAGAACCAGACAAAAAAATTTTGTATTTTTTCCAAAAATTGTGTTGAAAACTTAAAACCATAAGAAAAACAGTCCAGTCGGGGTTGGTTGTCACACTTTTACAAAAGACAGAATTAAGTATTCCAGTTCAAAGCAGGAAATCAGTGTAAAGTTTCAACTAAAAATAAATCTAATTCTTGTCATGGAGCTTGTTCTGTTTAAAAGTTATTAATCACTAATTCACATTAAAAATACAGTTTTACATTATCATTAGAATCTGACAAAAATGCATTTCTTAAATTTCCAGTCGCCTTTTTCTTGTAATTTAATTGATTCAGAAAATGTAAAACATTCTTGAATCAAATGAAATCAACATAAAAAATCAAACCAAAGACAAGACACATTTATCATTGTCTTCCATTGACATAACATTGTGACAACCAACCCAGACTTGGGGTTGGTTGTCACAGGTGATCAACAGGTTGATTAACATTAAATGATCAATAACTTTTGATCAGAATAAGACAGAGAACAGCAGCTGGATTCATTAGTTACACAAGACTTTGAGCTTTTCTCTGGTGTCTAATGGTTCA
>JBBPFD010000487.1:0-16945 GCA_038363315.1 Mugilogobius chulae
TGGATCCTGAGCTCAACGGGACGGTGGATGTTTGTGTGAGGACAGAGTCAGCACAATTACATCACTTATGAAGAGAATGCATACTACTCAGTCTTTTATTGAATATTTTGACCAGGCACACTTATAAATACACTTTTGTTTTTGCTCCATTTTTCATGAGATGGACTTGAAGATCTAAAATTCATTCCAGATACACAATATTACCATTTCTCTCAAACACTGTTCACAAATCTGTCTAAATGTGTGATAGTGAGCACTTCTGCTTTGCTGAGATAATCCATCCCACCTCACAGGTGTGCCACATCAAGATGCTGATCCGACATCATGATTAGTGCACAGGTGTACCTTATACTGCCCACAATAAAAGGCCACCCTGAAATGTGCAGTTTTGTCTCACAGCAAAATGCCACAGATGCCACAAGCATTGAGGGAGCGTGCAATTGGCACGCTGACAGCAGGAATGTCAACCAGATCTGTTGCTCGTGCATTGAATGTTCATTTCTCCACCATAAGCCGTCTCCAAAGGCGTTTCAGAGAATATGAAAATGTCCCAGTTCTTGCATGGCCAGCACACTCACCGGACATGTCACCCATTGAACATGTTTGGGATGTGCTTGACCGGCGTATACGACAGCGTGCACCAGTTCCCACTAATATCCAGCAACTTGGCACAGCCATTGAAGAGGAGTGGACCAACATTCCACAGGCCACAATAGACAATCTGATAAACTCTATGTGAAGAAGATGTGTTGCACTGCATGAGGCAAATGGTGTCACACCAGATACTGACTGGTTCTGACTCCCCAGACCGCCAATAAAGCAAAAACAAACTGCACATTTCAGGGTGGCCTTTTATTGTGGGCAGTATAAGGTACACCTGTGCACTAATCATGATGTCAGATCAGCATCTTGAGGTGGGATGGATTATCTCAGCAAAGCAGAAGTGCTCACTATCACACATTTAGACAGATTTGTGAACAGTGTTTGAGAGAAATGGTAATATTGTGTATCTGGAATGAATTTTAGATCTTTAAGTCCATCTCATGAAAAATAGGAGCAAAAACAAAAGTGTTGCGTTTATATTTTTGTTGAGTATATTTTGGGTTGGGCGATTATCCTTAGTTGTTAGAATGCAAAAGTCAATGCAAATACAAGACTTTTTACAAATTTCAATCCACACAAAGGCAAATTATTGTCGCTTGAAAATGATTTGGAGGTAGAGACCAGATTGTTTTTCACACACAGGAAAAAAATATCTAAAATGGTCTTAAATTAGATCGTCTATATCAGGGTGCCAAAGTGGGGCCCGGGGGCCAAATTTGGCCCGCCAGATGGTTCAATTTGGCCCGCGAAGGATTGTTCAGGTTTGTTAGGACTAACTGTTTGATTCAATTTTGTGTTGAAAAGACTGTCAAATGACAAAAATTATGTGGAATCTCTTAAAACGTGTTAGTAAAAGGTATTTTAATCTTCATCTCTTCTCAAAATGTTTTTTTAATGCCGAACAAAATTATGTTTGGCCCTTGGCACCCTTCAATGCAATACATTTTGGCCCACAAAGAAGAAATTGGTAAATTTTGGCCCGCCAAGGAAAAAAGTTTGGGCACCCCTGGTCTATAACAAACTGACTTTACTAGCAATTAGCATTGGCAAGCATAGTTTTCCTGCCCTAAAATAAGATTTGCCAAAGGAAAAATCGTTAAAAATATCTAATCACACAGATTTTTCTGGTTTCAGTCACGCATCCTCAAATCAAAAGTGTTTTATTCAAGTAAAATTCATGACGCATCTTTTCTGTCGTTGCTGCCCAGTTGGAGTTAGTATACAACTTATTTTTTCAGTTCTTGTATGTTTGGATACCTAAAAAGAAGAGCTAACAATTATTCGATTACTAATTTAGTCGCCTTTCTTTCCTGGTTTAGCCTGTCCGTCCATGGGAGTGGATCTCTCCTTCGCTGTGGTTCTGCTCCAGGTTTCTTTTTTTCTCAAGTGGTTTTTTGAGTTTTTCTTTGTCAAGAAGGAAGGTCTAGGGACAAAACTGACAGAAGAAGTGTCTAATAAGAGCAGAACAGAAGGAGGATCTAAGAACAAAAGGAGGGACTAAGGACAGAAGGAGAGTCTAAGTTCAGGCCAGACAGCGTATTTGCGTTTTTGTCCATTTTCAGTGTTAAGTCAGTGTAAACTAATCTTGAGCGTTCAAGCGTATTTGTGGTGCGTATGGCGTCTGTTGACGCCTTCATGCCTCTGAAAACGCAGCGTCTTGCGAAGTGGAAGCTAAAATCTGCGGCGGACTCAACTTCACACGAAGCTGCGGCGAACGCAGGAGTTGGGAAAATCCATTTTTCTCGCGTTGGAAGTCAGCGTCAGCCAGTCAGAGACTACACTCCTGTGACATATGACATGCTGCTGTTCTCCTCACATCAAGAGGAAAGGACGACTGTTTACTGAAGTCTTTTAATCACTTTTTTAATGAAAGGTCGCTTGTTTGGGGCTTTTTTTTTCAAAGGCATGGTCTTTCGTTGCTCTCAAAATCTGGCGACACAAAACAAACAACATGGACATGATCTGGACTGACAAAGCCTCACATGGATCTATTCAAAATGCTCATGTTTAAACCACTGCTGTACGACGTGACACTGGAGGAGGAAAGAGACAGCAAAAGAACTAAATGGAGGAGGAGAAAGCTCATTTTAATTTGATCTGTCTACGAGCATGACAAAGCCTTTTGCAAACAAGCGGGAACTCAAAGAAGCGTGTTGGGGCGTTAACAGTGTCTTTTTGTCCCCAAACGCCTCGACGTGCATTGGGCGTTTTGGACGTCTATTTGGGCATCAGCTTCGAAAAGATTCTGCGTCAAATTAAGCTTTTACGTGGAAATTGTGACGCAAATATGCTGTCCGGTGTGAACGCAGCATAAGGACAGAAGGATAGACTTAAAGACAGAAAGAGCGTCTGATTTACAAGAGTTATCCAACTACACCAAATGAACAAACCTGCAAACTACGGTAGAACTTTAAAAGACCTCCACAGTACCTACCAGTTAATACTTGTACCAGCAGTTACTGGTACATACACTGGTAGTTACTGGTACTTACTGTAGTACTTACACTGGTACCTACAGTGGTACTTTGAGTGGTACTTGTACCAGCAGTTACTGGTACATAACACTGATAGTTACTGGTACTTACTGTAGTACTTACACTGGTACTTAAGGTGGTACTTGTGTCATCAGTGACTGGTACTTACAGTGGTAACTATTACACTTACCACTTTTAATAATTTGTGGCACACACATATGTTTCAGTGGTGGTATTATTGGTACTAAATTATTATTGGTACTTACTGCAGTAGTAGTTGACTGTCAACAACTGTAGTAAGTACCACTGAAGTACCAGTATGTGTCACTTTAGAACAGGTCCCGTTGTTACTAGTAGTTGACTGTCAACAACTGTAGTAAGTACCACTGAAGTACCAGTATGTGTCACTTTAGAACAGGTCCCGTTGTTACTAGTAGTTGACTGTCAACTACTGTAATAAGTACCATTGTAGTACCACTATTTACCATTATGTATCTTGGTATTTGTCAATAAATGTTGGAATTAAGCTAAAATTGTTGTAAATTGTTTTCTGTTGTTTTGTTTACTGAAACAAATAATTACTTTGGTATTTGTCAATACCCAATATTGTTGTGACATAAATAAAGACCTTGGTACTTTTTTAACATTTGCATTTTATTGTTATTCATAATTTATAAGCTCTACTTTTTTAATTTAAACATATGTGTGTGCCACAAATTATTAAAAGTGGTAAGTGTACTAATAGTTACCACTGTAAATACCAGTCACTGCTGACACAAGTACCACCTTAAGTACCAGTGTAAGTACTACAGTAAGTACCACAGTAAGTACCAGTAACTATCAGTGTTATGTACCAGTAACTGCTGGTACAAGTACCACTCAAAGTACCACTCTAGGTACCAGTGTAAGTACCACAATAAGTACCAGAGTAAGTACTAGTAAGTGTCACTGTTGGTTACTAGTAACTGACACGGTACTTAACTGGTAGGTACCGTGGAGGTCTTTTAAAGTGCTACCCAAACTACTGTATATAAGTTAAATTTCTAGTTTTCCTGCTCCACTTCAAAGTCTGCAGCATGTTCGCGAGACCATTTGGACAAACTAATCCTGCTGTGATTCATATACATACTTGTGAACTTGTTTTAAGAGGTGTCAGACTCCACAGAACACTCCCGAGGGCACTGCTCTCGATTCTCCCTCGTCTTCACATTAAGGCGCGCGTTGTAAGATCCGATGACTTCCACGCTTGAACTCGGAGAAAATCTGTTTTGACATAAATATTTGACAAGTGCTGTAATCTCCTCCTCAGGTGCCACGCAGTTTTCTCGTCCAATTACGAGTGAAAAGTGTTCCGTTTTGCTTCACGCTGACCTAAGCCAACCTCGTGGGATGTCGGATAATGAGTAACGAGCTTCTGATGCCAGTAGGTTTAATTGGTTGTGTTCTTTTGATTATGAATTACAACACTGAACTCTCCTATTTCCACTACAATCCTGGATTACTCAGACTAATTAAGAGACGTGTCAGACTGCTAATGATAAAATAGATTATCAACAGTGACCACCAGTGCCAGTGTTTGTCCTGTGAGGCTGCAGAGATCTTTGCATTCTAAAGATCAGTCAGTGCATCATGGAGCTCAACAGTCACCCACTTCCTGGTTCAACAGTCAAAATCTCCACAGAGGTTTCGCATTTTTGTTTAGTATCTGTTTCTGCAGCTTTATAAACTACAAAGTTATTAAGACATTTTGCCGAATTTGAAGTTCTAGATGTGCTTTTTAGACTGAAAACAACTGTGCTATGGATCTGAGTTAGCACATAGCTGGCTAGCACTTATGTACTTCCCAGAACCACGATGATCTCAGCTGTTGAGCCAGTGGCAGACACTTTCTGATTGAACCAATCACTGCTTTTTGGTTACTTTGTGGTCCAGGAAGTAGAGCATGAACATGTTTGTCAGGGACTGCTGCCATTTCTGTGAAATTAACTTACAAATTAAATGCCGCAATGTCATGTTCTATAAGTAACCTCTTGTCATTCCGGACTGTTTTCCATCACACATCTGACCAAAATCATCTAAAATACAAGAAAAGTCTAGTCTTTGTGAGACTGAAATCTTTTAGTTGTAGCTTCTGAGACTCTGATCATTCTCAACGTTTAAGAAAAGGTGCGCGAAAGTTTTAGTGCTGCAACCAATGCTACATCAGGGGCGAGACTTTGGTACACTCTCCTTTTAGGAAGGGGCAACCCCTGCCGTAACTGTTCAAGTTTGGAGCGGATCAGGACTTGAGCGACTCCCCAAGACTTAGAACGTGCTTGGTGTAGAAGCCACCTTGTAAGAAAGTGCATGTGTCCCGAACCGAACTGGCCTCGCAGTAAGTGTGCGAGAGGCATAAGAGGGAGCAACTCGCGACCATTTTATTTGATGAGAAGTGGAAGTTTTTATGAATCGGAGTAGTCTATCTTTATATAAGAGCAGTCTTGATGACCACAGAAGAAAGAATAGATGGGATTCAGATGAAAACTTGGCAATGCCGTAACAGTGCAGTGGCCTTTCCTGCTTTACATTACTGACTAAAAAGTTTTTTTAAAGGACAAATAAACAGATAGACTTCTTAAGGAATATGGCCTACTTTAGTGAAGTATAGTATTGTTGTAAATGTAATTTAATTATTTGGGGGAACTTGTCAAAATGTACATTTCATGTTTATATTTCTCTCATTGGCCATTCACTGTTTCTTAAACTACTGTGCATCCACTTCAGCCAGAAAAAACTATAGGCCTATTGGTTTATCTTTACTAAAAAGTTATATCATGAGACTATGTTGCCACGGTTACAGCTGTAATGCCGACGGTCACTGTTTTTCTTACAAACCATGTAATCCTGCTCCTCATGTCCAGTCCTTGCAGCGTGTTTCTCACATGAACCTGTTCCTAAAATAACCCGCGGGCCTGTGTGTATGCATTATTGATACGTGGTGTTTGTGTTAAGTGTTTGTTCGGGGTTCAGCGCAGGTACGTGTGCTGCTGGTGTCCATATTGATTCTACCGCAGGGGAAGTGATTTATCAGAATTACCCAAGCCCGCGGGACACTGTGTGCATAACTAAACAGGCAGTGCGGCGCTGCTTTAATTAGCCTGGTGAGTCTTCAGGACCGGCTCATTCACAAAGGTATCAGTCCTCCCCCCGGCCGTCCCATCACCGTCCAACTCATCTCACCGCAGGGACACGTGGGTTTGATCAGGACGGTTCTCAAGTTGAAGACTTGTCCAAGTCAAAGAGAGACAAGTCCAAGTCAAGTCTCAAGTCAATGTCCCATTTCTCTCACTTGCACTCGTTTTTGGCCCTAGCACTCGGTTTTGTGCGTTCACATGTAAGTGAAGTGTGTCCTAATACTTTTAAGACTAAGGGGGAAGTGACCTTTAACCCTCCAAATGATTCCTTCAGACCAAGGGAGGTCCAGTGATTTCAGCAAAAAGGAACCTGGCTTCTGGACAAGCTGGAAAAGAAGTGCACAAATGGCACGCCTTTGAAAAAACACATGTTGGGAAATATTTGTTTGACATAAATATGATTGAATTCGTGTTGTTGTGTGAAAACATGATGATTGCAAAATCGCTATTTTCGTAAAGTAAAATGAGCATGCATGACAACAAGACTTCAACGAGTTACAATTAGTGGTGTCCCATTTCTTAGGGGAAAATCTTCTCATTGATGGAACTTTACTGTGGAGGGAACTCCTCGGAGTGTTCTCAGAGCCAAGTGAGAGAAATGAGACTGGGCTTGACAACTCCAACTCAAGTCCCAAGTCAAAGACAGACAAGTGCAAGTCAAGTCCTAGTCTTACTAGAGCTGGGGGTATACCGTTTCATATTGGACACCGGTGGTTTTTTTTGTCCGGAAGAAAGAGCGGCAGAACGACGCGCTGCAGAAAATAACGCGCTGATACAGCCCTGCCCCTTCCGCTCCGACCACCGACCAGCCGCTTCAATGAATGAAGACAGCCGCCACATCCCCCGCAGCCCCGTCCCCCGCCGCAGCCCCGTCCCCCCGCCGCTGCCCGACCAAACACGGACCAAGGTCACCATCCTCTCCGCCAAGTCCGCGGCAAAGTGAAGCTCCGCAGCCCATAACGCACCGAACAGGAAAAAGAAAGTGAACCACGTCTCCGACACATGGACAGGACAACGCCACGGAGTTCGTCCTCGCAACACAACAGTCTACCCCCAACGGAGGAGGAAAAGACGTCCACCCCGTGTCCGATTTAAAGCAAACTCAGAAACACATGACGGCCCGCGCCCCCGACACAGTTATTTTATCCTCAACGAGGACTTCCATTTCACAAACGCGCACGCCCCTCCCGAGCTCCCTGGGGCCACGCAGCCCTGCGGAGCGGAGACCTGCGGCAACTCTCGGAGGTGACTGGGGCAGAGCAGCACGCAGGGGAGCAGCGCGCAACGCACAATAAAGCGTTCTTATTTTGACTGCAAGTCCTGCATTCTCATTCTTCACCTCATTAGAGTTATGAGTGTCACTGTCTGTCACCTCTTTGGATACAGCAGCATTCTGTGGGACTATTCCAACCTTTACACCTGCTCATCTAAGCTAATTTACTGCAATAGCCTAATTATTCTCTAAATTATTTGGAAATGGGATGAACACCTATAGTCATGTACCAGGATTAAAAATACCGTCAAATACCATGACACCGACATCATTTTGAAATATACTGCGATATCAATTTTTGGTCATATCGCCCAGCTCTAAGTCCTAGTCCATTTTATTTTTTAGAAGAAAGATGACAAAAGTTATGCTGTCAACTTGTCAAAGGTCATATAAGATCTTTTTTATTGTGTTACTGATTTAATTCAAGTAACAACTCTGCCTAAACATTTACACAACAGCATATCTCTAAATAACAACGCATTGACATCAATGACAAACCCTACCCAAACTGTCCCGTTGTCTGAAAATAGACGAGTTTCACACAAGAACACTCCCAATTTGTGTAAACGGCTCGGACTTGAATCGAAGCCAGGCTGGTTGTCTCTGGTGTCGTTTTAATGAAGCTGCTGGAACAGGCTGGACAATGCACCGAGCTCACAAAGGCTGAAACAATCACACCTCACCGATGCCTCTGTAACAGTACGTTTAAATACAAGCTGCAGAGACGGATGAGTCAGGTGCTCATGAATAGTCGATTAAATGGAATAACTTTGGTGCTTTGACCTCAGCGAAGTCGTGTGTAATGCAGTGAAGTGAGAGAGAAAGATGAATTTACAGAGAAACTCATGTCCTCAAGGTTCTAGTGACTCACTTTAAGCCAGTATTTATGATCGCAGATACTAGTGATGCAATGATACTGGGATCAGATATTGTGCAGATTCAGGACATTTTGCTGGATCGAGTATGGACTCCATGATATTGCTCAGCAATATAGACCATAGTTGTGCCTTTAATTGTACAAATAAGACTTTTTACTGATGATGTTGATCCAGAACATGGCATAATGTTTGACATTTTATTCAGATTAAGTAGTTAAGTTATAAGAGGATTATAGACCTGATCTGCAGAAACGCTGCTGCTCATTGAACAAGCTGGAGAACAACTCGAGCCAGGGCTGTTGTCAGAAAACAAAAGTTCTGTAGTTCAATATTTGTGAATAAATGTAACCACACACCCTTAAAATTTAAAACAAGAAAAACAGTGTCTCAAGCTTCAGGAGACAGACGTCTGTCAGACCGGTTCAGACCTGATCCAAACAGCAGCTCTGGTCCTGTTTTGTTGTTTTATTCAAAGAAGTTTCCCCAGTTAACCAGATGGAGAGTGTATGTTTCTGCATGGAGCATGTGCAGTAGAGCGGAACATCCCTCTATAAACAACAGATATACATAACAGAAATGTCTTATAAGAAAAATAAGGTTTTTCAGTCCTATACATCCGTTGTTTATGGGTATCAGTATGTACCTGTTTGTCAAAGCCTGATTCTGTCAGATTCAGAAGCTAAGCAAGTTAGGGCTGGTTAGTACTTGGATGGAGAGCCTGGAACACCAGGAGCACAGAGTCGACTGTTGTTGTGTCCTTGGGCAAGACACTTAACCCACATTGCCTCAGTGTCTGCGTACACTGGGACACTAGATTGTAAACGCTTTGAGTGCCTGGAAAGGTGGAAAAGCACGATATAAATAGACCATTTACCAAAGTATCGGAACAGAAAGAGCTGGATCGGTGCATCACTAATAGATACAGTCGGCATCAGAGACCTTCATGAGGGAAAAACAGCTCAGTCTCCAGAAAAAACGTAGATAAACCATAAAATGTCAAAAATGTAGGATAAACATTTTTCAAGACTTTTTTTATGTCAATATGTTACAAACAAGCCAAAAAATAGTAAATAGAATTGTGATGAAACCACGAGGCGACTTGTGAGTTCTTGCAGTTAGTCAGTAGTCCTGTTTTTTTTTCTATATCTATTCACCGGGGAGAATAGAGAATAGAAACTTAAAGACCACACGACAGGGAAATAAAAAATGTGTAAATAAAAATAATAATAATTAAAAAAAGCACCTGGAGCACATTTTATCTTTCTGTTAGCATGACAAAGAGAAAACGTTTTTAATTGTAGAAACAATTTACGTTTGATTTGTGGTGAATGAATGAAATGTGTTATCTCAATTGTCAATATTCACAAAGAGAAAAAAACAAAACTATACAACCTTATCAATCACAACCAAAGAAAGAATTGGGCGCATTCTGAACTGAGTAGAGTAGTAGTCAAGACGCGTGCTTCGCGCTTTTCTGACCCCCGACAGCGCCATTCACACCAAACACACGTGAGCCGCCTGTCGGCAGAAGTTGTCCAAACCGTTCAGACGGGCGACCCTCGCTTGGTGTGAAAGACCCTTTATAGCTGAGACAAGACAAGACCAAGACAAGACCGACACAGGACCAAGACTTTTATACGTCTATACCGCGACAAAACCAAGACTACAATCCACTGAGACCAAATCTATCATCTTTGTAACTTACAATTCTCAGTGTCTACATGTCTACATCTTATTGTGCAAACTGTGTCTGGGACAGGTCACTGTGTCCTGGTGGTAACTTAGACGAGTGCGATGAGAATGAAATGTGGTCTTGGTTTCCAAGACAAGACCGAGTCCAAGCACCCTCGTCTGAGAAGACTCTCCAAATGTTCTTCAGATCAAGAGCGATACTAATGCACTAGTAAATAGTAATAATAATTTAGTTCAAATGTGAAAGGTAAAAGAGGCTGCAGGGTCATTATTAAATCATTTTACAAACAGTTCACAGACATTCACACACGACTAGAATTCTATATGAACGCCTGAGTTTGGGGAATTACAGGAGGTACAATTCATTTTGGAACATGAACCATTTTAGATCAGTTTGGTGATTTTTACAGTAAACAAAACGTGCTTTACTGATGTACACATCTTCCTTCTAAACGACGGCCAGCAGGTGGACAGAGTGCATGACGGAGGAGAGTGTTGGTGAATCCATTCCTCTGATCTGGTCTCATTCATGTGTGTTCCCTGGAGATGGAGCCAGTCTTAATCATTTGTTCTCATTCTGCTGTCTAACACTTTCGCACATGGAGGAGACGAGCTGCTAATGAAAGTCAAATCAGGATGGAAATAATTACAGTTACAGGCCGATCAGCTGCTGTTCGGAATCTATTAACATGTCATTTGGCCCGGTGAGGAAACTCCGGTTTTATAAAGGCTTCATCAACACCACGGACACGGTTTAAGCACAAACATGTCTTATAGTAAACGTTAACTTCAATTGTGTATTGTATGTTCACTTTTGTAAGGCCCAGATCAATGTAGGTTAAGTCTGAACACCCTTACATTAAATCTTTGTAACTGGACAAGAAAAAAAGTGATAAAAAAGTAAAATGAAATCATACAAAGTACAAACACAAGTAGCATTTTCCCCGAGAATCAAGTCAAAGCTACAAATGTCACACTTTTTCAAAATGAAACAAACTTTGACAACATTGAATCATAATTTTCATCATTGCGTCATCTATTTGGCCCGTCCACTTTTTCTACCGTTCACAGAACTCGGAAACACACTTTGGTCAGCTCCTCCCCCGTTCATTTCACTGACGTAACCTGCTGGGAAAACCTGCGGAAAAATCATATTTCAGGTTGGTTATTTTTTTCCAAATAAGCTTTGGTCATGTGCACCAATAAACAAGCAACACATGTTTTCTCTGGATCACTTGAAAATGACTGTTAAAGTTTTAAATAATCGTTTGCCGGTCGGATCGCTGTGATGGCCCGCAGTTAGCCAAAGTTACATTAGCCACAAATAAACATCAAATGTTATACTGATCACACACAGAGAATATACACATGCCTTAGGGACCTGTAGAATTCAGTCGTTTTATTTTAACAATCCATGTATCTAATTTAGATTAGACTACTAGATAGTGCCGCTACAGCGTTAGCTTTTTTTTCTTGTTTATCTCTTTTAGCTACACTCTTACACACGTTTGTGCCTATTTTGTCATCAGCTGTCGACAATACACGTCAAACACATGGATGTTAAATTCATACAAATGCTGTTTGTAAATAAATAGTGTTTCAGATGCTCCATAAAGGAGAAGTTTTTCATCTGAGACCTCTCTGATAATGGCTCTCAGCTAAGACCCTGACCAAACCCAACTGCTTCGCAACTGCCAAACCTTGCTCCTCAGCTAAGACCCTGACCGAGCCAAACCTCCAACTGCACCTGCTCCTCCAGCTAAGCCCTGACCGAACCAAACCTCCCAGCTGCACTGCTCCTCCAGCTAAGACCCTGACGAGCCAAACTCCAGGCACTGCTCCTCCAGCTAAGACCGCTGAGCGAACCAACCTCCAGCTGCACCTGCTCCTCCAGCAAGCCACGAGCCAAACTCCAACTGCACCTCTCTCCAGCTAAGACCCTGACCGAGCCAAACCTCCAACTGCTCCTCAGCTAAGACCCTGACCGAGCCAAACCTCCAGCCTGCTCCCCAGCTAAGACCGACCGAGCCAACTCCACCTGCTCCTCCAGTAAGACCCTGACCGAACCAACCTCCACTGCACTGCCCCAGCTAAGGCCCGACCAACACATCTGGAGATGTTCCTGAGTCTGTTCCGTGGTCCAAGCTCCAAACCTGGGGCTTCTCCATCACTGCCTCCCTCTGGACAGAGACTGCACCGACCTCACCACTTTTAGGAAAAATGTCAAGACCCATTTGTTTAAGTCTGCTTTAATGCTTGATTAATGTTGTAATTACTAACTGTTTTATGTATTGTACCTTGTTCATCTGCCTTTGTCTGTAAAGCGTATTTGAGTGTCTAGAAAGAAAAATTTATTATTTTTAAACAGCCTCTCCTCCATAAAGGCCAGATTTAGGGGGCCCAGAGCTCTTGCCCCGTGTGCCACATTCAGACTAAAGCCACAGCCGAAACATCAGGCTGAACATGTCCGTGCATGAACATGTTTTATTTCATTGTACATTTAGGACCTTTTCTCTGTGGATATAAGCAAATTTTTGTTTTTATAAGCAAATGTTTGTGAATGAGCCAAAGAGGTCCTCCACCCCTGCATCAGACTCACACTGATTCTGTATTCCACACTTTACATTAGATTCTCATGGCAGACTCATGGCCTATTGATTTTTAGCAAAGTTTTGTCGGAGCTAACTTTCTGCCGTTTGGACTTCTTGTCTTATAAACTTTGGTGCGTTTCCTCCAGGCGCCAGTTTATTTAAAGAAGAGAATTTCAGATGTTGTGGGATTCTTCAAACTGCACACTATCTGCCCGGCAACAGTAAAAGTACAGCGTGTGAGAAAGAAGTCTGCTGGCTGTGCTTAAGTAAATCAGCTCTCTAAAAATCTGATCTGGTCTTCATTCACTTTCTAATGATTATAAATACTATGTTTGATTTGGTTGTAGATTCAACACTGTTTTTTTTACTATGGTTATTAAATGAGTCTTTTTTAGCTTGAGTGATGACTTATTTTTCTCTAAAATAGTTTTACATATAACTACTGTAATAATTTATATAAAATAATATAATAAAATAACCTTCAATCATGCAGGAATTATAATTTTGGACTGAAGTATAAAAGTCATAAAATTCTGAACAGTTTTTTTGCTCTTACAGAAGAACATTTTCCGTTAAGAACAAATGTTGTGACAGACATTCTTAAGAACACATTTGTTAAGAACGTGTCATGAATGAGGCCCAAAGTTCCTCACATCAGGAGGCATTGAACAGTCATTTGTGTCAGTCCAGTCCCATATTGGCTGAATATGGTCAAAAACACCCGTTGAACTAATAGATCTGCAGATTTATGCAGGAAATTACTGCGACTAAACACATTTCTGTTAAGTTCTTTTAGAAACCACGCAAACATGACAAAAGTATCTGACTTAGTATTATTGGAGGAGAAAGTCAACTGTGGTCAGTATGGATGTGTAGACTAGCGTAATGACAGAACCTGCACAGAATCTGCGAGGGGCTAGGATGAGTTTGGGACATGTCGGACAGGATTTGGATACATGCATTAATTTCGGGACTGGTCTGAATGTCCCTGTCCTTAATTGTGCGTGCAGCTAATCACAGCAACAACTTGTAATGGTGTATCCAATGTCTGAGTGGGATAGAACAAGTGTCACCACGCCTCAAAAGCCAGCAGCACACCACATGTACATCCATGGAGCAGCCATCTTTGTTTAACCTGAATCAGACTCGGCGCTAACAGCCGTGTTAGCCGCCCTGCTACAATGTGATTGGGCCTCACATCCACGCTGCTGCGATGTGAGTGGGTCGAAACACCGCTGGTTCGGACTCTCAAACCAATCGGGCGGCTGGAAGGCCAGATAGTTTATCTCGTGTTTGTAAATTCACAAATATTACAAGATCAACCATCTGACTGGCCAGGTTAAGATTAAATACACTTTTTTGACTTAGTTTTAACAACATAAAATAAGCTAAAAGTCTAATTATTAGCATTATTGACTATTTGTACACATCAAGAAAACCAGTGTAAGAATTCCTAAAATCAGTTGACAGTGGGGCATCGCTAGGCAAGAACTTTTGAGTTATCCAGTTTAAAAGTTTAAAATGTCACTTTTTACAGTGCATACATAGTGTACTCTGATTTGCTCATGTCCTACTTCAGTAAGCTCTTTAACAAGGTCCTGAATGAGTCTGCTATTTTACATTTTGACCTTGTGAGATATGGTTGTGGAGACTTAGATGCTTCGTTCAGATTCTGTCTTTTTTAAGACTCTGCATTTATTCAAGTGATGGTCGGAGATTGTGCAGCTTTGGACTCGTGAAGGACACAGCTGTGATGTCCAACGTGTGCTAAATGATCCAGACAACAGGCTAAATGTCCCGGAAAAGACCTGGCCACGTCTGAGTCACATGTGAGGACAGACAAAGTCACCAGCTACAGACTGACTGACAGCTGTGTAGTGTCAAAGAAATCAGTTCAGCAGTAAATACGTTTTCACCAAATGATCTAAAACTGGATCTATCGCCCCGCTGTATTCAGAGGGGGTTTAGGGTGGCACCCCCCTATGAACAAGTCTATCTCTATTACATACAGTATATAAAGCATTATATCAATCTCTGTAGAAGGAGCCGATGGTCTGATCATGTGTCCCAGTGACAGGTCACAGAGCACACACTCCACCTTTACAACCAGATGGAAGCCTGATCATGTCATTAGTACAGCTGTATTTAGCAGAGGATTACCAAGTGCTTTACACATGTGCGCAAAAAGGTTCAGTTGGGCCTGAGCAATATCATGATATAAATGGAATCATGAGCTCATCTCTGTGACAATCTGCTTTAAGGATTAAACTGTTATATTGGGATTTCCAATTTCTCTATTTGACGTTCTTAAAAACTTCTCTTATTGGTCAGCCTCAGAGTTGCCAAGTCCACTTCTTTGTAGCGACTTTGGGTTTCTTTTTTCTAAGTCACTGGTGAATTTAAAAATGTTGCAATTTTTGGCAGCTTGCTCCTGTGTGGACTTTCACACCATCATTTCATTTTTCAGATTTGATCCACAAAAAAAAAATTAATAATAATATGAAGAAATAAATGAGCTCCTCCATATCTGTGGCCATGGTTCTCGCCTGCTCTGTCCGGGGTGGAGATCCTGCTCTAGTGGAGGAGTTCAAGTCTCTCAGTTATGTTCACAGTGAGTGAAGAGAGTGTGATTATGCAGCGTCAGCAGTGAGGAGTCACTGTAACGACTGTAGTACAAAAAGGATCCAAGTTTAAAGTCAAAGCTATGATTATCGTCACATAGTTTTCAACCTGTGGTCATGACTCTGGTAACGAACAAAAGGACAAGATCACAGACAAGTGGCCAAATGAGTTTCCTCTGCAGAGAGATGGGCGCTTTAAAGACAGGTGAGGAGCTCAGTCACACGGGAGGAATGTAGAGCCGCTGCTCCTCCATGCTGAGAGGAGCCAGCTGAGTGCCTGTTGTTTTCGGATGCCTCCCTGCTGAGTGTTTGGCCCACAGAAGGAGACCTCGAAGAAGTACCCAGGACACGTTGGAGAAACCATGTCTGTAAGGAGCGTCCTGGAACACTCGAGATTCCACCGAAGAAGCTGGAGGAAGAGTGCTGTAAAGAAACGTGCTTATTTGTTTGCCTAACTTTATTGGCCTATCTTGACATGCCGAGGGCGCAGACACAGACGCAAACACGACAAACAGAGCAGGAGACTTACGTGAGCCAAAAGGGAGAAAGTGGATCGACATTTCAGAGTATTTTAGCGCTACTTTACATCCATTGTGCTCCATGATTTGTCCCGTGTTGTTGTTGTTAGCGGTGGAGAGCAGCTAACGCGCTAACTACAAGCCACAATGCTTGGTCTGCATTAAAGGCCAGTGACAAAATTAAAAATCACTTTTAAAATAAATTGAGAAAACGTTTTAGAATCAAATCGTGACCCCAAGAATCGGAATGAATCAAATCGCCTGACACTCACAGATTCACACCCATAATGGATGGTACTATATTTATTAGATGTCTAAAAGTCATTTGAATGTTATAATTTGCAATACACTCTGACAATATCATTCTCACTTCTTTCACAGCGACACACAATGTTCTAATTATCTGATTATTGTAATAACTTGAAGTGCTGGTGTCGCTTGTGAGTCTTCTTTCAAATGCTTGATCGTTTGTTTTTCTCCAAAATTCTGGTCAGCCTCTGTCTGCTCTGAGTGAGTGACAGCTGGATTAAAGCTCATTTCACAAACTGTCTCAGCGCTTTCAGAATAGAGCGATCACGACCTCCTCACTGGGATCTTTGTTGTAATGAGCTCACCTCGTGCTAATGTTGACCGGAGCTTGTTGTTTGGATGGAGCTACGGGACACTTCCTCACACACAGTAGCAGCCAGAGCTTTTAACCAAACGCGCTACTAAAGCCAATAATTGAATCCGAATAAACTCTTTGACTTTCTTCATCTTGTTAGTTTCATTCTCTTTGCACTGACAGATTGCACTATTGTTCTGATTATGTGTAGATTTTAATGCCTAATTTTATGACCTTATATTTGACTTTATATGTCTTAAATATTTGATTCAAATGTATATTATTTATTCTTTTATTGTATTTTCTGTGTTATATGTTCCACATTAGCATCGTAGCAAGTAGGGTTGTCAAAAAAATCAATTCCCCGATACTAATCGATACTAAAACGAGTAGCGATATTCGATACTTGATACTCGTTTGATCAAGTATCGATATTTTGAAGCCCTGCCCCCCTCTCGCGCGCTAAGCCCCGCCCACTTCTTTTCTCATTGGAGATGGAAATGATTACTGTATATAAA
>JBBPFD010000488.1:0-16931 GCA_038363315.1 Mugilogobius chulae
TTGCAAAAATGTGTGCTGTATTTGTGGAAAAACAAATCATTCTTTGGATCAATGTGAACAATTAAAGGCACAGACACATGAAGTGAAAGTAGAGCTGCTTAAAAATAATGGCATTTGCTTTGGTTGTCTAAATAAGGGACATATGAGTAAAATGTGTAAAAGAAGGATGACTTGTGAATACTGTCAAGGCAGACATCCTAGCGTGTTGCACATACACAACTCAATTGACAATTCTAATGTGCAGCAAAAACAAGCAGTCAGTGGCACATTATTTCCAATGGAGAAGAAAAACATTGGTGATATTGGGGCTGGAAGTAACTGTAAATTGTCAATTGTGCCTGTCCAGCTAAAAGCAGCAAAAGGAGACAAAACAATCTTGACGTATGCTTTTCTAGACCCCGGAAGTACGGCCACATTCTGCACAGAAAATATAATGAGACAGTTGAACATTAATGGAAAAAGAACAAAAGTTTTGCTGCAAACTATGGGACAAAGAAAACCAGTTAACAGTTATGAAATAAATGGTTTACAAGTTGGTGATGTGAGTGGCAATAACTTTATTGAACTGGAGAAAACATATACTCAGACAAATATTCCAGTGACAAAAGCAAACATATTCAACAAACTGACATTGACAAATGGCCTTACCTGAGAGCAATAAGAATCAAAGAAATTGATGCGGATGTGGAACTCCTGATTGGAGTAGACGTGCCAAAAGCAATGGAACCCTGGCAAATCATAAACAGTCAGGGTAACGGTCCCTATGCTGTAAGAACTCTACTTGGATGGGTGGTTAATGGGCCTCTCAATTCTGCAGCTGTGGACAGACAGGGTAGACCTGTGCATCAGTCAACCGCATTTCAATTGAAAGTCTAGAGACTATTTTGAGGCAACAATACAGTCATGACTTTCCTGAAAAAGAATATGAAGAAAGGCCACAAATGTCAGTCGAGGACACAAAGTTCATGAATATGATGTCACAAGAAGCCACGTTAAAAGACAATCACTATTACTTACCTTTACCACTACGCAGTAAAGACATTGTAATGCCAAACAACTATCACCTTGCTGAACAAAGAGCTCAATATCTGGCCAAAAAGTTTAAACACAACAACAGTTTTGCTGAGGAGTACAAATCATTTATGGAGGACATTATAGCTAAAGATTATGCTGAGAAGGTGCCATCAAAAAGATCTCCACATAAAAAATGGCAAAGTGTGGTATATACCCCACCACGGTGTATACCACAGACGTAAAAAGACACTCAGAGTTGTGTTTGATTGTACTTCCTCATTTCAGGGCACATCCCTCAATAAAGAACTGCTTACAGGGTCCTGACTTAACCAACTCACTGCTTGGTGTATTGCTCAGATTTCGACAGGAACAAGTTGCTGTTATGGCAGATATTGAAGGAATGTTTCACCAGGTGAGAGTCAATGAAGAAGACTCAAATCTGCTCAGATTTTTGTGGTGGCCAAATGGAGATGTGAGCCAACCACTGCAGGCAGTACAGGATGAAAGTGCACTTATTCGGCGCCGTCTCCTCACCAAGCTGCGCCAATTTTGCACTGAAAAAGACAGCAGACGACAACAAGCACAGCTATTCAGCTACAGCAGTCGAAACTATCAAATCAAACTTCTACGTGGATGACTGTCTCAAATCTGTTCCCACAGAGAAATCAGCCATTCATCTAGTCAAAGAGTTGACTCAGCTGTGTGCAGAAGGTGGATTCAAACTGACTAAATGGATCAGTAATAGTCGTTCTGTTTTATCTACTGTTCAGAAGAAAACAAAGCTAAACAGATCAAAGAACTTGACTTGGACAGAGACAAACTACCAGTTGAAAGAGCCCTGGGTATGACATGGAATATTGAAAATGATACATTTGGATTTCAGATTTCTGTCAAAACCACAGCACTCACCAGAAGAGCTGTCCTCTCTACAGTAAGCTCTGTCTACGACCCCCTGGGCCTGGTAGCACCATTTTGTTCTAAAAGCAAAATTTATTCTGCAAAATCTCTGTCAATTAAAGTGTGGATGGGATACAATCATTCCCAGTGAGTTGTCACAACATTATATAAGGTGGTTTGTCTGAATTAGAACAACTAAAACATTTTCAGACAGACAGATGCCTAAAACCAAAAAACTTTGGCAAAACAGTAACAGCTCAGTTACATCACTTCTCGGATGCGAGTGAGCAGGGATATGGCACCGCCAGCTACTTGAGACTAACAAATAGCTCAGGACATATCCATGTGGTTTTAGTCATGGGAAAATCAAGAGTAACACCTCTAAAAAAGATGACAATACCCAGACTTGAGCTCACTGCTGCCACTCTTGCAGCTCGTGTTGATCGTATGTTAAAAACAGAGCTAAAAATGGACTTAAAAGAATCTATTTACTGGACAGACAGTCAATCTGTATTAAATACATTCGAAATCAGTCACGAAGATTTCAAACCTTTGTTGCAAATCGTGTCTCAGTAATCCAAGCATTGTCTTCTGTGGATCAGTGGAGATATGTGGATTCAAGACACAATCCTGCAGATGATGCCTCACGTGGCTTAAGCATTGAGGCTTTTCTGAAATCTAAAAGATGGATTAATGGACCTGATTTCTTGTCACAAGATGAAACACAATGGCCACCTATTCCAGAAGCACTGAAATATCCTGTGTCAAATGATGACCCAGAGGTCAAAAAAGATTTCTTTGTGAACACTGTCAACATTGTAGAAAAAAGTCCCACCAGCAAACTAATAGAGTATTTTTCAGACTGGAATAAACTGAAAAGATGTGTTGCATGGATGCTGAAGTTTAAGGGACTACTTCTCAAAAAGACAAGAGAAAAAGATGTAAAAATTTGTGAAAATGAGAAGAAGTTGACAGTGAAAGATATTGAAAATGCTGAAAAGAGTATTATTGCACATGAACAAAGACATTATTACAAACAAGAAATCGGCCTCATTGAACAAGAAAAGTGCTGCCCTAAGAACAGTCCGATCTACAAAATGGATCCTAAACTGGACCAAGAGGGTCTATTAAGAGTAGGTGGCAGGATCAACAAACTGTCTATGCCCACAGAAATAAAAAATCCAATCATTGTGCCTAAAAGATCTTACATTTCTAAACTGATACTGAAAAGCATTCATGAGCAAATTGGTCATACTGGTCGAAACCATATGCTGTCAAAGTTACATCAAAAGTACTGGATGTCTTCTGCTAATGCTGCTGCTCGTAACATCATCAAGCACTGTGTTTATTGCCGGCGAATGCAGTCTGCAGCTGGAGAGCAGAAGATGGCAGATCTTCCACAGGATCGAGTGTTGCCAGACATGCCACCTTTCAGCACAGTAGGAATGGACTATTTCGGACCATTTGAAACTAAACGTGGTCGATCTACTGTAAAAAGATGGGGTGTGATCTTCACTTGCTTAAACACTCGAGCAGTGCATTTGGAAGTAGCCAGTAGCCTAGACACAAGCTCATGTATAAATGCCATCAGAAGATTTATATGTCGCAGAGGAACTGTACTGAGTATCAGATCAGATCAAGGCACAAACCTGGTTGGTGCAGATAAGGAACTGAAAAAATCACTGGAAGAATTAAATCATGACAAAATCAGTGAAACACTTCTGAACAAGGCATAAACTGGATATTTAATCCGGCAGCTGGAGCTCATCATGGTGGTGTATGGGAGAGACTTATCCGGACACTAAAGAGGATATTGTGCTCTATTACAAAGAACAAACTATAGATGATGAGGCTCTGCAAACAATGCTCTGTGAAGTAGAAGCAATAATGAATGACAGGCCCATCACTACAGTAACAAGTGACAAAAATGATGTAGAACCGCTCACACCAAACCATCTCCTGCTGCTTAAAACAAAGCCTGTAATGCCTCCAGGACTCTTCAGTAAGATGATATTTACTCCAGGAGAAGATGGAGGCAGGTCCAATATTTGGCTGACCTCTTCTGGAGAAGATGGGTCAGAGAATATCTCCCAATCATGCAACAAAGAAACAAATGGAACAAAGTAAAAAGAAATTTACAACCAGGTGATGTTGTTGTTATTGTTGATCACACTGCTCCCAGGAACTCATGGATCTTAGGCCGAGTCCTGCAAACACAGCCTGGAAGTAAAGGGTTAGTGCGAAGTGCCCTCATTAAACCAAAACTGGAGTCCTCCAACGGCCTGTAACAAAACTTTGCCTAGTATTAGAAAATGAAGATTGAAGTTGAAGAAACCTACCCCAAACTAAACCTGACCTGACTGACTAACCTTTAAAAAAGAGGGAAAACACAAAGTTAAACATTGATTAAAAGAAAAGCTTAGAGTAAACATTTTATTTTATTGTAATTGCTAACCAGCAATTAGGGGCTGGAGATGTTAGAGCCATATTTTAGTTTAATCTTTATTTATGATAAAATTATTTCATCCAATTTATTCTTCTTTAAATCTATTAATTAAAATGATGTTTATGAATTTGATTATTTCTAATTATTGCTATATATTTAAGTCTAAGCTTATTTATTTATTTATTTATTTATTATATATGACGTATTGAGACAAGCGGAAGGGGTTGGGTCAAAAAATGTAGATTAATTGGGGGATACAGGTGCGTGGGGAGACGGCTATTGTTCCCTGTTGGAGGGTGGACCGACACCGGTCTTTGACCGCGCACTGCAAACGACACAACTCAACTTGCTCCAGAAAAGAAAATAAAATAATTAAACGCACAACGGACTACGTGAGTTTTTGTAAATTTGTGATGTGTGAGTCAAGAAACGGACACCCAAAGGATGGCTATTTGTCTTTCAGCAAATAAAAATAGAAGCCATAACAGGCAGTGATGATGGGAGAAAGTTCAAACCATAAACATGGTTTGTGTCATTTAAACATAGCATTGAAATTGTTTGTTTATCTTAATAAATTCAACACAAACAGGCATTTCTTGTTTGCGAGACTCTACTCTCCATTCTAAAATCAATAAAGACAGATTCCTCGCAGCTCTCTTGACAAAGGAGAGAAAGTTGCAGAGGTTGAGTAAACCGCTAACCTTCAGAAGTGTCATCACTCTTCAGCGCTCCTTCACCTCCATGGGCCTCCCTCTATCATTTATTACCCATTTATTCCACTCTCTTCATACAAACAACTGTTTAATTGCCTGCTTTTCCCTGCATAACAATGACCTAATGCGATTTAATTGTGTGGCGTGTAACAGAGCAGAGCCTGGGGAGCAATATGCCATGTGGAGGCTGGTGGGGGTGTCAACAGCTGGGTCAGGGGCCACAGAAAACGCTGGCTTATTGCTTTCTGTCACTACTTCTACTTTTAGCAGTGGGATGCAATGGTGTGTAAACTGTAGCTAATACATCAATGTGTGATTATGTTCTTTCTCACTATGTTTTATCACTTCTTGCTGGGTAATATAACTGAATTTGCACATGTTTTATAGCAATCCTCAGGTGAATATTTTATTAGTAACACTTGAAGTAAGATAAATGAACCCAGAGCAGCAGGAAGGTGATGCCACTGGGCCTTTATGTAGATTATGCATCTCACTGTGTCAGGATGGGTTTGTTCAACCTCTGAAACAGGCCCCACTGGTGGCCCCACAGCCCAAATTATGCTGTGCAAATGTCTTTATTCATATTGTACATACTACAGAAGATTACAGTGTAATAGTTAGATAATTTCCGAGAGCAATGCTCTGTTGTCTTACTGTACTATTCATATTAGTCCCCTGAGCTCTCACAAATGAAGCAGTGACAGCAGTGTGTCCCCACCGAGTGCTAATGAGAGGTCACCCACAGGGAGAGTCCCAGGTCAGGAGGGCCAACGTCCCAAAGCCATGAATAAAACATCAGTCTATCTGTCTGCCAGGTATAAATATTTCTCTTCTATTCAGTGACACAGGGCCAAAGTTGTCCTGCGGAGTCCTCGCACAGTTTGACACAGCAGCCATGATTGTCAGCTTAATGGGACACAGTTGGAGGCAAAACTTGTGGAGAGGGTTTTGTATTAATTGCCAAACCAATGCCTGAGTAGAAGGTCAGAAGGTTTGATAGTATATGACCGGGGGCTGAGGACAGGTGCACTGAGCGCTGGTAAAAAAAATCTACACAAAATAGAGTTGCAGGAGCTGTTTAAAGACGGGTTCTCGAGAGCAGAGCGAGAATCTGTCCGGGCAAACTGACTGTACTAAGACTGGGTATCTATGAGGGCAGTCTATAGCGCAGACCTCTGGGACTAGTCTGTACACAAAAGTAGGTTAGGTGAACAGTGCCTGCCTGGGCTTGTGGAGGTAGCTTGGCACATCTTCAAGACCTCCCAGTGTTGACAGAGTGACCAGTGACCCAAGAGAGGTGCACTGTGCCAAGTTCCAAAGGGCATCACTCTGTGTCCAGTGTGTCACTGGGCTAAAGAGAAAGCATTCAGAACCAAAATGTTCTTTTTGTCACTATAATCCAAAGGTGGGCAATTATTTTTCCTCAAGGGCCATATTTAAACCCAGAACAGTGGTGGAGGGCCAGACTGTCAACATTGGTATAACAATTCTGCCTATTGCAAACAAATTTCTTTGACAGAATATTGAAACCAGTACAAATAAAAAGGTTTTTTCTTGCATAATACACTTGTAACATTTTGAGATTCAAAGCTTAAGAAAGTTATGGATTTGCGAGAAAAAAAAATCTATTTTTTTTTCTGAGAATAAAGTTAAAGCCATAAAAAAGCAATTTCATAGATCAAATTTGAAGTTTTGTGAGAATAAAATTGTAATTTCACAAAAAAAAAAAAAAAAAACAGAATTGGACTTGGATAAAAAGTTAAATGTTTGCATAAAAACACACAATAGATTTTTAATTAAAACAATGTTTCATGATTCAAAATACAATTTGAATCCTGCAAAAATGGCTATGGCTTTGACTTTATTCTCATAACACTGAATTTAATCTGCTACAAGTTTATTGTCGTAGCCAAAGTTTTGTCTCTTAACCCTCCTACACCCCCGGGTGCATTTTTGTCCATCGCAACTTTTCTTTTTTCAATAACTTTGGCTGTGGTGCACCAAATCTCATGAAACTTGGCCAGGTTGTGTGTTTTTTGACGCTCTTTCAGATTCTGTGGTTATTTTTTGTGTCAAGTAATTTTTAAAGCCTATAATTCAAATACTCACACCCGTGGTCCTAGAGTGCATTTTTGTCCCATTGACTTCCATTATAAACACACTTTTTTAACACTACAGATTTGTTTTAAAATGTGATTTTAGAAATATTTTTTTTGTTTCTCACTGATGAAAAGGGGTTACATTTTTAAGATTTTTAAGCATTTTAATTTTTAGTTGCATTTTCTTTTTTTCCTTGAATGCAACACAAACATGCATTTGTGCATTTGAACCTACAAATGTCTTTCCCACTTCTGCTCAATTTTTTTTTCACCTAAAATATTTTTTTTGTTTTGGGGGGATGCCTAAGTGTTGTCTGCTTGTACCTGAGTAAAAATTTTTAGATGGGGCCACTATATGTAGGTGTGAGAGAGCCAGAATGCAAGTGCAAGTCTAAAGTGTGAAAATCCATCACAATCAAATCCAGTCAAAATTACACCCTCAAATGTGGTCCTCTTGTATCCTCGAGTAAAGCCTTATTTTGACTTATCCAGACACACAAACACACTTTTTCACTTTTCCCCTTCAAACAGAGTCAGAATTAGAGCCATCAAACACTTGTCCAGCAGATAAACCCAAACAAAAAACAAAGTACAGTTTTGTTTACACAGGTGCATTTGAACGTAAACTTCAAGAGAACGTTTTTGCCATTTGGCTCATAGTTTTCTTTGTGACTCTCGAAATGAGTAGACATAGAGTAGAAAAGTGTTTCAGTGTAAAGGTAGAGGTCAAATGTATTGATCCCTAATCATTGTGTGTATTTGAGCCATTCTTCAGAGCCACTGGGGCGTCGGTCAGGAGCTGTGAGCCGCTGCAGTAGGTCTATATAGGAACCATCTTCACATGTTGAGCTGGACTTAGTCAGGTTAAAAAGTCAAAATATGAAATAAAAGTGAATATGTATGAATAGAGCAGAAGTAAATGAAGAGATTGATGTGAAAAAAAGTTGAAGAAAAGTTTTCAATATGTAAAAAATATTGGGATATTGTTAGATGTTATTACTTTGCCAGAGGTGGACCAAGGGTGTTTTTATCTCTAAAAAATGGACTTTATGTAAAAACTAAAAAAGTGACCAAGTCAGTTTTGGCACTATTTTAGCACACCCCCAGCCTCTATAAATCCCACACTAAAAAAGTAAAATGTATTGAAGTATAATGCAAAAATACCACATTTTTCATGTTTTTCAATCAAAAACATATGTATATACTTTTTCACTTACAAGGCTTTTATGGGGTTAAAATTCTAATAATTTATACAATATTTATTATTTATGTTTAGAGCAGGAGTAGATAAAGAAATTGATGTGAAAAAAAGTTTGAGAAAAATTTACAATATGTAAGAAGTAAAAGGGTATTGTTAGTGGTTACTGCTTTGTCATAGGCGGGTTAAAGCTGGGCCAATGGTGTTTTTAGCTCTTAAAATGGACTTTGTGCCAAAACTATAAAAGTGATCAAATCCGTTTTCACACTATTTTAGGGCACCCCCAGGGTCTATAAATCCCACACCAAGAAAGAAAAAATTCTGAAGTATTTTGAAAAAATCCACTTTTTTCACTTTTTCAACATCAAAAATATGCTACTTTCTCACATACAAACAGCATTTAAGGGGTTAAAATTGAAATAATTTTTATAAAATGTATTATCTATGTTTAGAGGAGAAGTAGACGAAGAGATTGATGTGAAAAAAGTTGGAAAAAAGTTTGATTTACATAAAAATAATTGGTGTTAAAAATGAGAGTGCATTTTTGCACTCTAGGACCACAGGTGTGATTTTTTTCTTAAAAATTTAAATTATGCAAAAACTATAAAAGTTTCCAAATCAGTTTTCACACTATTTTAGGGCACCACCAGGGTCTATAAATCCCACACCATGAAAGAAAAAAATATTGAAGGATTTTGAAAAAATCCACTTTTTTCACTTTTTCAGCCTCAAAAATATGCTACTTTCTCATATACAAACAGCATTTAAGGGGTTAAAATTGTAATATTTTTTAAAATATTTAATATCTATGTTTAGAGGAGAAGTAGACGAAGAGATTGATGTGAAAAAAGTTGGAGAAAAGTTTGTTTTATATAAAAATAATGGGTGTTAAAAATGAGAGTGCATTTTTGCACTCTAGGATCACAGGTGTGATTTTTTCTTAAAAATTGAAATTATGCCAAAACTATAAAAGTGACCAAATCAGTTTTGGGACTGTTTTAGGTCACCACCAGGGTCTATAAATCCCACACCAAGAAAGAAAAAAATTCTGAAGGATTTTGAAAAAATCCACTTTTTTCACTTTTTCAACATAAAAAATATGCTACTTTCTCATATACAAACAGCATTTAAGGGGTTAAAATTGTAATATTTTTTATAATATTTAATATCTATGTTTAGAGGAGAAGTAGACGAAGAGATTGATGTGAAAAAATTTGGAGAAAAGTTTAATTTACATAAAAATAATGGGTGTTAAATATGAGAGTGCATTTTTGCACTCTAGGACCACAGGTGTGATTTTTTTCTTAAAAATTGAAATTATGCAAAAACTATAATAGTGATCCAATCAGTTTTCACACTATTTTAGGCACCACCAGGGTCTATAAATCCCACACCATGAAAGAAAAAAATATTGAAGGATTTTGAAAAAATCCACTTTTTTCACTTTTTCAGCATAAAAAATATACTACTTTCTCACATACAAACAGCATTTAAGGGGTTAAAATTTTAATAATTTTTATAATATTTAATATCTATGTTTAGAGGAGAAGTAGACGAAGAGAATGATGTGAAAAAAGTTGGAGAAAAATTGTTTTATATAAAAATAATGGGTGTTAAAAATGAG
This sequence comes from Mugilogobius chulae, assembly GCA_038363315.1. Taxonomy (NCBI): domain Eukaryota; kingdom Metazoa; phylum Chordata; class Actinopteri; order Gobiiformes; family Gobiidae; genus Mugilogobius; species Mugilogobius chulae. Next base: position 9,992 of record JBBPFD010000488.1, read on the forward strand.
AGTGCATTTTTGCACTCTAGGACCACAGGTGTGATTATTTTAAAGGGGTGCACGAGGGTTAAACTTCGTCTTGCATTTCTGTTTCTCAAAAACGTGCCGGGGCCAGATTTAAACTGGTCGCGGGCCGCATTTGGCCCCCGGGCTGCAGTTTGCCCAGGTCTGCTATAATCCAATAGAAAGTTTGAAAAAGTTAAATGACTAATGATGGAAACTTATATATTTTGCAAAAATGTATAATAAATTCTTTGAAAAAAAAAAAAAGGTAGTTCTTGATTATAGCTGAAAATCACGGCTTCTGTTGATGAGTTCATTTCTTTCTCATTTTTGCCACTCTCCAAAGTTGGGCCTAAGCTGTGTCCATCCTGAGGTGTGAGAACAAAGGGTTTCATTTGAAATCACAAGGTCGACTGGAGGTCAAGCCAATAGTGGATCAAAGCTGTGTTCCTGGTCTGAGAGAGGAGAGAGTGGCTTTGATGTGCACCTCACAGTGGATGGGACGCTCCACGGCTGCTTCGCCTTTGGATCTCTGTTTACTCTTCCTCAAGGGGACTTTCTGCTGCGTAATTTGATATGCTCCATGTTACAAAATAAATGCAGCCAGTTTCCTGAATTTAATAACGTGGATGTATGTGGATAAGAAAGTAAATAAGTATGTCCCCGAGGAAAAAATGTTTGCACTGCGCTTACGTAACAACTTAGCATGCATAATATCCATCAGGTGTGTGAGTTATATGCTTTAAAATGAGGGAAATAACAAAATGGTTATGTTTATGAAAACATCTTTACTGAATGTTCCTGAAGGCCTCACAAATATTGTAGCATTTTTAGATATGCACCAACACAAGTGATAAGTAAGAACTATACGGGATGCTACTTGAAGAAAACTGTGTGAGTTTTTATTTTTTTTACTTTCTCCTGTGATCACAAAACTGGCAAGACTACCTGTTCTTGCTGTCATTATTTACCGTATATGTGAAGGAGAAAAGGGCTGCGTCAGGTGCTGCATGGTGTGCTTCTCTTGAGCTTCTCTTGCACTTTTAATGGTACTGAAAAGCTCGCCGTACAAAAAAAGTTAAAAAGATTTCAGACCTGACACCACAGATAGGGGTCAAATTAGTGCATTAATTGTGATTGATTAATTAATTACAGACATATTAATCAAGATAATTTTTTCAATCACATTAATCTATTTTGAAATCTTTAAGTGGTGACGAGTAGCAACGAGACCAAAATAAAGAAGCAGGCAAAGTTATTGGACTGATTTACAGGAATTTTATGTTCAAAAACTTCCTAAAGTCTTCATTTTTTGCAATAGATTAATATTTCCATCTGCAACAATAATGTAATTAATTAAATTGGATAAAAACAAAACAAAAACACTAAAATGTAGTGTTTTTCTCAGTAATTTGTATGTGAGATTAAAAATAGATCAATTAGATTAATTAGTGACATATCATAATTAATTAATCTCTCTATTTTTTTAATCGTTTGACAGCACTAAGACTAGGAACATTCAAAACAGTGTTTTCTGAGGCTGAGGGGAAAATATCTTACAGATAAAACTTCAGCTGTGTTTTTGGTTAAAAAGCATTTTTAAAACAATAATGTTATATGTCCTTTAAGTCAATTTAGAAATTATAAATGATTTATTAATTTATAATTTTCTACTTTTAGGAGTTTCAGTGGTACTTTTGGAAAAGTAGACTTTCTATGAAGTTTTGTCTCCTCCGTTTGATCCCCTAATAGTCGGGGAGCCAAAGTCTGAAAAGTCCTTTAAATAAGGAAATACCTGTCACGGCCTGCCGTACTTTTTATTTGTCATTTTTTGTTAGCTGTGACCCTAAGGGTCAATAATTAGAGGGTCTGCTCGGGCGGAAATATCGCGAAAAAAAATTATGGCTATTTTAATGTAAACATCTTGAATTTTTTGATAAAAATTTTTGAAAAATGAAAAATATCCTGTATTTCTTACTGGATTGGGTTAGCTGTCAATAAATACATTCCTCATTCACAAAACACATGTAGTAATAAAATTCAGTGAAAAAATAAATCTAAAAAAACATTTCTATATTTTTTTTTTCTTAATTAAATCCCAAAAAATGTGTGTTTTTTACACGTTTTTCACACATTTTCATCTTTATTTGTTGGCAATAAACTTTCTCTTAAATTTTTGACATTAGCAATATATCATTCTTTTCAGCAAAAAGTAAACTTATTCCACTGAAAAAATTATGAAAATCTAGCCAAATTAAAGGAACTGTGATGATTTGACTGTTAGTGCGCCATCAGCAGGTTCAGAATCCCAATGGAATCCTATGGGAAACTCTCACAGAACGAAAGACTGACATCAGAGCCTATAAGTCTGTTTAATTTTAAATTAACTCTGTTTTTTCAAAGGAAATATATCACACAAGAAATAAAATACAAACAATTTGCTTTATTATATAAATATTATATAATTTAGAAACTATTAATAGAAACAGTGCTTAGAGTATGAATGTGCTTGTGAAGTGGGATGATTAGGTTGGTACATGGCAGATACTTCTCACCACCTGAGGATCCAGCAACAAGGTTGTTTACCAAATAAACAAAATAAATATAAAATAATAATATTACATACTTGATCTACTTTCATGGCTATGTCTTCAAGTGCAGTTCAGTCCTTGAACATCTGTTGGTTCTCGGTCACAGACAATGACACACTTCACATTGACTCTTACACAGGAGCTTTCTCAGACACACATGCTTTTCTTGCAGTGGCAGTATTGGCTGAGTTCAGGGGTTTAGCCTCTTTCAGCATCATGATTAGCATCATTCTGACCTCTACAAGTTATCTCCCAAAATCAGTGGCAGCTGGGTCATATGTGCCGCTTGTATATGTCCAGCTGATGCAGAGCTCGGAGAAGGTGAAATAAGAAGACATCTTCAGTAGGTGGAAGACCACATGTCTTCTTTGATGCTCACAAATAACTGGGCTCACAGTGCATCCAGTGTGCCACCAAAATCACTGTCATAGAGTGACTCCAAGTATGTCCTCACTGGTGTTATGACCTGTTCTCTAACATCAAGTCTTTCCTCAGGATCACCAAACCTGCACAGTGGCAGAAGGTCTGTCAGGTGTTTAGTGGTTGTGTAGGCTCTTCTTTTGCCTCTTTTGTACAGATAGCTCTTTGTATCAGATCTTGTGAGTACAGTATATTGGCACTAAGGAGAACGGATGTAAGATTGGCAGCTGCAACATCATACTTCTCTGCCACAGCTTCTGTGATGAAATGAACAGGTAGGAATCCTCTTAACCCACAACTCCTGTAGCCCATTCATGTGAGAGATGTAGTACATGCACACAGGGGCGTAGCACCAAATTCTGTCTGATATGACTTTCAAGTCATAAGACAAGCATTCTCATGGGAGTCCACATGTATCTGCGTGTCTTTGGGCAATTCCAGACCACAGTGGACTGGAGCTGGTGTACAAGGCACTTCACAAGAAACTTGCACGTGTCCCAAACCAAACTCACCTCACAGTCACTGTACGGGAGGCGTTAGTCTGTTGAACCAAAATGCATCTAAGGTGGGGTAGCTGATTTTCTCACAGCAAACATAATTAAGGTTTTAAATCTGACTTCTTCCTCTCATAAATGCTTTGACAGATGGTTAATATCCACATGTATTCATTTTGGTTGCAATTATGGTCATTAATCGTCTTTTTACAGACAAGTGAACTGGAGAAGACCAGCTAAGCTCAGCCAATCAGAGAGCTGCTTTCAGCTCTTTATTATTCAGTTCAGACAGTACACAGTGGTCTCATTTTTTCACAGACTGCTACATTTATCATAGACTTTTTAGTGGAAAACACAATGTTAGTTACTCCAACTTTAAGACTATTTTGTAAAATATGTTCTATATTTAATTAAAACATTTTGGTCAGACAGTCTAAAGAATGGAAATTAGGGTTAGGGTTCACATCAGTGTGGATATTTATGTCTGTTCAATGCCACGCTCTGTCCTAAACACATACATGCATACATGCATAGATACATACATACATACATGCATACAGTAATAATACATGTATAAATGTAAATGTCATGCCATGCATGTATGCATACATGCATATGCAGGGTGCAACAGAGGGGTGATGGAAAATTTAGGTTTTTAATTAACACATTAAGTCATTCTGCACGCACCCCACATTCACGTGCATATTGTGCATGAACGCCATTTACACATGCATATTGTGCATGAATGCCATTTACGTGTGCATATTGTGCATGAACGCCATTTACACGTGCATACTGCAAATGCCACTACAGAAGCACATGTCCAGCGTTCATTCTGTTTTTTTCCACCCGCAACAGAATTCTGGCGCACACTGGCACCCTTCCTCCCACAATTAACAGAATCATTCAGTAGGCTACTAAAGCCCACAGAGCCTCAGGTTTGTCCTGTTCTCTAGCGCAGCTCTCGTGGCACCGGCGCTACAAGCAGAGCAGTGAGATTAACTATAATAGTCTCTGTCCGTTGAGGTCAATCACCTCAATATCACGTTTCTCTCATATTGTTTCTGACATTTATTTCTCGCGCTGCTTTTGTGGATTAAAGAATGATACAGAGGACAGAGCAGCACATCGGCTTCGGAGTGACCAAGCCCAAATCACCAACCTTGAGTCTAAATGACAGCGCTGAGAAGGAGAGAGAGAATGATTGCCTTATGTGAGAGGATCAGGTTAAGGTTAAGGTTAAGGTTTAAGGTACACTTTATTGTCCCCATAGGGAAATTTGTCCTCTGCATTTGACCCATCCTTCAATGCTTCTGCAGCATCTCCCTCAGGAGCAGTGATCGCACGCAATGTAGCGCTCGGGGACCCATCTCCAGATGTTGTTGCTAGGCTTGGTCAGGACTACCGTAGCTGGAGGATAATTACCCTAACATGCATGTTATTGGTTGGTGGGGGAAACCGGAGTGCCCGGAGAAACATGCAAACTCCACACAGAAAGGCCCGCCCGTGCGGGAATCGAACCCGCGACCTTCTTGCTGTGAGGCAAGAGCGCTAACCGCTCCAGCCACCGTGTCCGCTCATCATTGCTAGTTTTTTTACTGAGATCTGTCCTATTTAATCTATGCTTGTGAACGCATAAAAGGTGTTAAGGTAATCCAGTCAGAAAGGGATGTGTGTTTACATATATGGCGTTATTGGCTGTTGTGAGAATGGATGTAAGGAAGGGCTGCAGCGAGAGAAGGAAAAACATCAACAATAATATGCTGGGATCAGTAAAACATTGTGAAATTAGGATATTAACACAATCTTTGTTTTTTTTTTTCATCCCTCCTACAATTATTACAAAATAAAAGCAGAGATAGGGATGTTATGTCAAAACGCACTGCTGATCTGTGATCTGGTTGTGATTGGTGCAACTGACTAGATGCACCTGGAACCTGATTCGCTCAGAAGAGAGGCTCCAATGGCAGCCCTTGCCCCCAACGGGGAACTCTAAATCAGCCTTCGATCACTTCATCCAGCTACAAGAAACCTGTAAAATGCACCAAAACTTAAAAAAAAATTCTGGTCAAACACCGCAAGAACCCCCTCCTTCACTGTCTTTGGTCCTGTATTTTAAAATATCCGCCACTGCTGAAGTAACTGTGACACACTTGAACCGCACTGAAAAAAGAGGCTGGCTTGCAATGGGCCACTGCAAATGCTCCCTATAGATTTCAAAGGTCTATAAATGGATTAAAAAAATCAATAACTCTTGCACTGGGGCCCATCAGCAAAGTTTGTGCCCAGGGCCTAGAATTTGGTGCTACGCCCCTGTGTGCATACACTACATCTCTCACATGAATGAGCTGCAGGAGTTGTGGGTTGGAGGATGGATATCTTCCTACCTGTTTTTCATCACAGAAGCTCTGGCAGGGAAGTATGTTGCAGCTGCCAATCTTACGTTCATTCTCCTCAGTGTCTATAAACTGTACTTACAAGATCTGATACAAAGAGCCATCTGTACAGAAGAGGCAAAAGAAGAGCCTACACAACCGCTATGAAACACCTGACAGACCTTCTGCCACTGTGCAGGTTTGGTGATCCTGAGGAAAGACTTGATGTTAGAGAGGATTTCATTACATCAGCGAGGAATACTTGGTGTCACTTTATGACAGAAGTGATTTTGGTGGCACACTGGATGCACTGATGAGCCCAACTTTATTTATGTGAGCAATCAAGAAATGTCTTCCACAGAGAGACATCTAGCTTATTACAACCACAAAAAAAAAAGCATACCTGACCGGGAAAGACGACATATACCGCTGTAACGACTGATATGGGGTAACTTCTCGGCCATTCTAAACTGAATGTAATCATGATGCTGAGAGGCCCCCTGAACTTAGTCAATAGTGAAAAGATGTGTGTCTGAGAAGAGTAAAAGAGTATTTCGTGAATGAACTTCTGTTTGAAGAAAAAAATAAAAATCATAAAAAAGTCATTAAATATGAAAATCTTTTTTGATTTTATTTTTTTTTTTTTTTATTATGTTTATTTTTTCTGTTTTGTGTTTAACAAAATTAATCGATAAACAATAATATTTTTATTCATCTCTTCCGTTAATAGAAAATTTTTTTAATCTAAAATCTGTTTTTTTTTTTTTTTGAAAAAATAGATAATAAAATATATAATTTTTTAAAAATATCATTTTAAAAATAAAAAAATATTTCTTTGAGGTTTTATAATATTAATTAATAGAACAAAAAAAAAAAAAAAGAAAAAATTGTTTTTTATAAATTTTTTTTTTTTCTTTTGTTAATAATTTAGTTTTTGTTTTTTAGTTATAATTTCACCACAACGTCAAAGTTCCAACCTTTGACAAGGGGAAGCGTTCTCAAACCGAAATGCCCAGTCTTCGACACCTAAGTTCCTCTACCTTCTCTCCCCTTTTCGATCCCCTCT
>JBBPFD010000489.1:0-5000 GCA_038363315.1 Mugilogobius chulae
ATTGTATGCAAACAATGAAAGACTCTTGAAGTTAGTTTAGCTTCGTCTGATTCAGACTTGGCTTTGGAGCTCGTTATTCACAGAGACTTTCTTCATTTAGAATCACGTTTTTATTCTCCAAACACTCTCCTCTGACCTTCTCCTTTTGCTCCTGACGACATATTTACCTTTAGCTTCGTAAAATCTGAACAAACTCTCATTTCAAAAGCTCATTCTGTTGTGTTTGTGTGATTGCGAACATATTAACATCCCAGAGCCGCCCTAATAACTGCGTTCTCCCCCTCGCGGACGGAGAAATCGGGTTATTTCTTCATAAAAGGAGCAGCTCTTTGGGAAAACTGTCCTCAATGGAAAGAGTCGAGTCCACAGAAAGCAGCCGAGCGTCGCTTCATTCACCGGAGAAGCTTCAGAGGCGACAAAAACATGTTCGGATTCTGCAGAAAGAGTCGACCTGAACAGAGCACGTGGACTTTTCAAACAGACAGAGAAACGTGACTTTCTACAGCTCCATAAACTATTTAAAGGAGACATGTGGGGGGTTTTACATGTATTTAGTATAAAAACTCTTACAAACATCTTGCAAATTCTATCCCCAAATAAGATTAAGTTGTGCAGACATTTTGGATTATATCCCCAAAAAAGCCAGTTCATAAGATTATAAATAAGGTTCACACTAGGACAGGGCTTTTCAACATAGGTCCTCCAACCTAATAATTCTGGCCAATAATCGATCTTCCAAATACCTGAAAATATACAGTATTTGTTTTTTACTGACCCAAACTTAAACTGTTTAGTCTTAGTATCTAGTCTTGTAGTTCTGTCAGTGTCCAGATGTCTTGTGTATTTTATTTTCCCACAAAAATCCAATAAAAAAGTAGGTATTTTACAATACTGAAGCAGATCTATATTGAATATTGACTATTTCATGCAATGGCAAATAAAAACTGTAACAATGTTTTGTTGTAGTAATTCAGGGTCTTTGCTATAAAATGTGTCTTTATGTGAATTTTAGAGTCTGTAGTAGTTCTGTTATTATGATTGCCAATATTTTTTTAGTTGACATTTAGTCGAGTATTTGTTGTAGTTCTAAAATGGTGGCTTGTTGCGTATCTCCGGCCCAGAGGTCACTACCTGCTGAAAAATCTGTCTCTCGAGAAAATAAAATTGAATAGCCCTGCTCTATGAAGTTGACCATATTAAAAACAGCCTAATCCAGAAGTCTCAGAAGTAAAGTGAGGCTAAAAACGCGGTCAACTGAACCTCAAACAGACTCGCAAAAGTGACGCCCAGTGAGCTTGTGAGTGATGTGAGTTTTGTGTGGGAGCGATCCTGGCGTGAGGAGAAGTTCACAGCTCTGAGGCTGTAGCTACAGCACAGGGCTAGTATGTTGCTTACTTGCACGTCTAGTATTTTGCAGACATATGTATGAAACCCTTCCGTTAGAAGCACATGAGCTCATGATGTATTTTCTAAAATTTTAAATGAGATAGTCACACGATACACCGAAACGAACTTCGAACCTGCGCACTTTTGAACATCGCACCTCTCGTTTACCCAAGCTGGGCCAAAAGACTACCGATGATGTTAAGCAGCGGGTGAATCGCTTTTAAACTCTCCACAGGAGCAACGTCATAGGGAGGAGTTTATATGTCCTACCTGGATACTACTACTCAGAGCCGGCTCGTTATATAGGCAGTATAGGCAAATGCTAAGGGCGCAGAGTGAGGAGGGCGCCGGACGATGCTCCGGAGATGCTGAAGCTGACGTCTGATACTTGCATCTGATCATTCACAGCACTAACGCTAAGTACAATCAAAGACCCTGGCTACGGTTTGGAGAGAACACTATCATGCTAAGCCAGTGTGGTGAACCGGCCTGTCCGAGTGCGACTTTGGCTCATTCAGAAACATTTGCGCCTCCACACGCTCTCTCTTCTTTTTTCTTCTTTTCTCTCTCCCTCTCTCAGGAAGCTGTGTGCGACTGTCAGGGCAGCGTTGAAGCAGAGCTGTTTAACAGACAAATCGTTTCTTTGAGAAGCATTTCAAACTCCCAGTGATATTCTGTAAAACTGGAGCTTCATTTTGATCTAAATTAAATAAAACGTGTGCAAAGAACAACGGCGAAAATCGCGAAAAACGGCGCACCGCGGAAATGTTGAATGTGGCCTTTAAAGATTTTATTTTTGTATGAATGTGACATAAAACACACAGTGTCCAGACAAAAGTGGCCTCTATGGGGGCCCCATTTGATTTTTTCATGTCATTTTAATTATAGTAAAATGACATCACATAATAAGAATATTACATCTAAAACTCACCAAAAATGCAGGAAATTGGACAGAATTTTTTAAAATTCTCCTGGGGGAGAAATCCCCCAGACCCCCCTGACTTACATCTAAGTCTTGATATATTTACATTTATTTGTATGTATCTATGAGGGGGGCTATTTGAAATCTCGCTAAGGGCACCAAAGGGGCTACAGCCGGCACTGCTACTACTTGGCTGCAGCGTCAACTCGATGTGACGTGAGCGTGTTCTGAAAATGCACCGACAGCGTTTGACCATCACGACAGCACAGTCACAGTTTTCGCACACATAACTGCAAAATGAGCGAGTTTGCACAAAAATGTCCAAAAAAGACCAGGAAACAGTAGATAATTCAATTTTAGCCCAAACACAGTTTGACAGTGAAAAAACTGTCCATTCTGCGTTTAGTTTCTTTTTAAGCAGAGTTAGGTCAAAATAATTCAAGTGGCTCTCAGTGATCAGTCACAGACCTGATTGTTGTATTCTATATAAGGTAAATTATTAATGTGTGTTCATATTCATTTGTATATGGTTTTATATTATATAGTCTTCAAAACAATTAAAAAAAGAAAAAAAAAGTGGATACCTTTTGTCAGACTGAAAATTTTGGACAATTTTGAGACTTCATGGTCGCTGTGTAATGTAACAGTATGCTAAAAACAATAACTCATATTTGATTTGTATATAAAGTATAGGCTACATATTATTGTTTTTTCAATCAATAATAATCAAAGTTTCCTGGGAGCCTTTGCCTGGAACTATTGCAACGAGAACTTTCACTACACTACAACAAAATTAAACGTTACAGTGTAAAAAAAAACTATTATTTCATTCCCAGTCATCCCCCGATCTAGATTCTTGTCTCTGATTCACACAGAACATTTAAACTTGAGTCTGCACATGGACTGTTGAGAAGAGTCTAAGTTTAAACCTCACAGTGAATATGTTTGGACTTCTGCAGCCTCGTTAGCGTGTTGTGTTAGCGTCTGTCTGTGTTAGCTGGTCATGTTAGCGTGTGTGTGTTAGCGCCTCAGTGTTAGCGTAGCACCAGCAGCAGCAGCAGCAGTCGTGGCGTCCCTCCGGAGCTCGTTTCCTCGTTCTGATTCCGTCTTTGAAAAACATGAGGCTGGATTCAAACGGAGCAGAGACGCACGGCGGCGGCTGTCGTGTCAATTTTCGTCCGGAAGACCAGATTCGTCCGGAAAGTCCTTTTTAGGTCAACGACGCATGCGCAGACCGAAATTACGTCTTTTAAACACATTATTTGTAAGTGTACAGTTAATATTATTTCTTTATATTGATATTTATGAATATATCTTGCAAAAGTGTGCCAATAGAAAGCCCAAAACGGCACATTTATTTATTGCCATTTTAAGCTAGCAGATGCAGCCGGAACTAGCTTAATGAGGCATTTACTGCTTTAAACGGTAAAAATCTCATTATACAATCATTTGCTTTGTTAAACTCTGTAAGGGAATTTTGTGTTTAATAGATTAGTTTCGTCTGTACTTAATTAAAATTTCAATACGAATAAAACAATGTAAAAGAAATAAGGCTAACGGTACGAATCGGGTCTTCCGGTACGAAAAAGGACGTGACAGCGGCTTTAAAGGGACGAGATCGAAGGCGGAACTTTTCTGTCTCCATGGCGATGACACTCTTTTCACCGCTGCTTTCATTTCATGCACAGAAAACTTTAGCACAAATGGTAAAAAATATGGTTAAAAGTTGCACAAAATCTACACAAAACTTCAACCACTGTTTAGCGTTTATTCTAGGCTGATGAGATTTGTTAAATTAAAAACTGAAACACATAAGTTAGATTAATAAAATAGTGATAGTTTTATATTAGGGTCATTTACATCTCTATCACGACTAATGTGTGAGTCAGGAATCTGTTTTTAGACATTTTGACCAAAGAAACAACATTATATTTCTACATTTACTACTGCTAAGAATCTAAATGGTTGAAACCTGAGACAAGTCTTTGTAACACTGGGACAAATCATTCGTTTTGGACACTTTTGCTGGGAAATGGGACGGTCCCAGGGTAAATGAGGACATCTTTTCACTCTAATTTATTTGTCAAATGACTGAAAGGAGTCCACGTTTTTTTTTCACCTCTTAGCACAGATGTCTTTAAAGTTGGAGTACTAGCTTTTTAGTGGTAAACTAGCAAGGCCCGGGGGCCAGATGCGGCCCTCTACCTCATTTCATCCGGCCCTCAAGGCTTTATAAGGTTTACTTTAATTTATATTAGTGCCAGAAGTAATGTGGATGTCTTGAACCTATTGGTCTGAAACTTAAAGAGTAACTGATGCAGATGTATATTCAGTTGTTATCACTTCAACAAATATACAAGAATCAAATAACTATTATTTGTAGTAGGGCTGGGCAAGTTAACGCGTTATCGCGGCGTTAACGCAGCACGTGCTTAATCGCGATTAAATATTTTGTCGGCGTTAACGCAGGTCACATGATTCAGCCAAAAAGCATGAATGAAAGCGCCCGCACTGCTGCCGCTGCGCCTTTTTTTTCCTTCTCGCTCTCATAAACGGTCCACAAACAGAGGTCTGCTCCGTCGTGCTAGCGCTTTAAATACAAGGAAGTGAGCTCTGCAGACAACGGGACAGAGACGAGTCTGAGCTTCGTTGAGTGTTTAAATCATCCAAAAAGACCCAAGAACCACGGGAG
>JBBPFD010000489.1:10000-26313 GCA_038363315.1 Mugilogobius chulae
AACAGACACTGCGTCGCTCCTCCTAACGACAGCGACTGGAGGTTGTGTTGGTGTGAAAGAGCTTCTGAGGCTGGTCTCCTCTTGTCTCCTCTCCTCTTCTCTTCTCTCCTCTTCTCTTCTCTCCTCTTCTCTCCTCTTCTCTCCTCCTGTCTCATCTTCTCTCCTCTTCTCTCCTCTTGTCTCCTCTTCTCTTCTCTCCTCTTCTCTCCTCCTCTCTCCTCTTCTCTCCTCCTCTCACCTCTCTCTCCTCCTCTCTCCTCTTGTCTCCTCCTCTCACCTCTTCTCTCCTCTTCTCTCCTCCTCTCACCTCTTGTCTCCTCCTCTCACCTCTTATCTCCTCTTGTCTCCTCTTGTCTCCTCTTTCTCCTCTTTTCCTCTTCTCTCCTCTCCTCTCCTCTTGTCTCCTCTTCTCTCCTCTCTCTCCTCTCGTTTCCTCTTCTCTCCTCTTGTCTCCTCTTTCTCCTCTTCTCTCCTCTTGTCTCCTCTCTCTCCTCTTGTCTCCTCTCTCTCCTCTTCTCCTCTTGTCTCCTCTTCTCTCTCCCTCTTCCTCTTCTCCTCTCACTCTCCTCTTCTCTCCTCCTCTCACCTCTTCTCTCCTCTTCTCTCCTCCTCCCTCACCTCTTGTCTCCTCTTCTCTCCTCCTCTCTCCTCTTCTCTCCTCTTCTCTCCTCCTCTCACCTCTTGTCTCCTCTTCTCTCCTCCTCTCTCTCTTCTCTCCTCTTGTCTCCTCCTCTCACCTCTTATCTCCTCTTCTCTCCTCTTGTCTCCTCTTCTCTCCTCTTCTCTTCCTCTTGTCTCCTCTTCTCTCCTCTTGTCTCCTCTTCTCTTCTCCCCTCTTCTCTCCTCCTCTCTCCTCTTCTCTCCTCCTCTCACCTCTTCTCTCCTCTTCTCTCCTCCTCTCTCCTCTTGTCTCCTCCTCTCACCTCTTCTCTCCTCTTCTCTCCTCCTGTCTCCTCTTGTCTCCTCTTCTCTCCTCCTCTCTCCTCTTGTCTCCTCTTGTCTCCTCTTCTCACCTCTTCTCTCCTCCTTCTCTCCTCCTCTCACCTCTTGTCTCCCTCTCTCCTCCTGTCTCCTCTTGTCTCCTCTTCTCACCTCTTCTCTCCTCTTCTCTCCTCTCTCACCTCTTGTCTCCTCTTCTCTCCTCTCTCTCCTCTTGTCTCCTCTTCTCTCCTCTTGTCTCCTCTTCTCTCCTCTCTCACCTCTTCTCTCCTCTTCTCTCCTCCTGTCTCCTCTTATCTCCTCTTCTCTCCTCTTGTCTCTCTTCTCTCCTCCTCTCACCTCTTCTCTCCTCTTCTCTCCTCCTGTCTCCTCTTGCCTCTTCTCTCTTCTTCTCTCCTCTTGTCTCCTCTTATCTCCTCTTGTCTCCTCTTCTCTCCTCTTCTCTCCTCCTGTCTCCTCTTCTCTCCTCTTCTTCCTCTTCTCTCCTCCTCTCACCTCTTCTCTCCTTTTCTCCTCTCTCTCCTCTTTCTCTCTCTCCCCTCTCTCCTCTGTCTCCTCTCTCCCTCCTCTCCTCCTCTTTCTCCTCCTCCTCTTGTCTCCTCTTCTCCTCTCTCTCCTCTTCTCTCCTCTTCTCTCCTCTTCTCTCCTCTTTCTCCTCTTCTCTCCTTTTTTTTCCTCTCCTTCTCCTCTCCTCTTCTCTCCTCTCTCTCCTGTCTCCTCTTCTCTCCTCTTTCTCTCTTTCTCCTCTTCTCTCCTCTTTTCTCCTCATCTCTCCTCTTGTCTCCTCTTCTCTCCTCTTCTCTCCTCTGTTCTCTTCTCTCCTCTTCTCTCCTCTTCTCTCCTCTCGTCTCCTCTTCTCTCCTCTTCTCTCCTCTTCTCTCCTTGTCTCTCCTCTCTCCTCTTATCTCCTCTTCTCTCTCTTGTCTCCTCTTCTCTCCTCTTGTCTCCTCCTCTTCCTTCTCTCTTGTCTCCTCTTCTCTCCTCTTGTCTCCTCCTCTCCTCTTCTCCCTCTTGTCTCCTCTTCTCCTCTTGTCTCCTCCTCTCTCCTCTTCTCTCCTCTTCTCTCCTCTCGTCTCCTCTTCTCTCTTTCTCTCCTCTTCTCTCCTCTTGTCTCCTCCTCTCTCCTCTTATTTCTTCTCTCTCTTGTCTCCTCTTTCTCCTCTTGTCTCCTCCTCTCTCCTCTTTCTCCTCTTGTCTCCTCTTCTCTCCTCTTGTCTCCTCTTCTCTCCTCTTGTCTCCTCCTCTCTCTCTTCTCTCCTCTTGTCTCCTCTTGTCTCCTCTGTCTCCTCCTCTCTCCTCTGTCTCCTTCTCTCCTCTTGTCTCACTCTCTCCTCTTCTCTCTCTTGTCTCCTCTTCTTCCTCTCTCTCTCTGTCTCCTCTTCCTCTCTTCTCTCTTGTCTCCTCCTCTCACCTCTTGTCTCATCTTCTCTCCTCTCGTCTCCTCTCGTCTTCTTCCTGACTGAGTTTATTCCTCTCTCTGGTTTTGGCCGTGTCTTTGCAGCAGATTCGTGTGAAAATAGCAGCGAGAGCAAACAGATTCTCCACGCGCAGATTTGGCTGAAGAGCAGAGCCGAGCCGAGCCTTCAGGTCAAAACTCAGGGCAGCGCTGGCCTATTTCTACTCACAGACAGACAAACAGAAGGGAAAAGTGGGCTTAACACCAGCAGGAGACCAACAAACTCTGAACCAGGCCCAGCGTGTGGTTTAGTCAGACTTTACTCACGCTTTAAAGAGGACGTGTTCTGTAAAATACACTTTGTAACCGTGTTCTAACAGTGTCTCTTATTAAGTTTATCCAGTTGTATTCATAAGCGTGATTACATATGACCAGTGTGGACATGTTCACACCATTTCTGAGCCAACAGGGACAGTCTCCTTCAACTTTTCACTAAATCTCCAAGTGTCTTCCTACTGACTTTTCGGACTCACAACGCTGCAAAAGTCTACCTAGACGCAATGATTATTTCTCATCTTAATTGTTGTATAACTTGTTGGTCACAAGCTTGTAAGACAACAAGAAATCCTCTATAATCAGGCTGTTAAAGTCTGGGATAAAAAGCCACTGAGACGCCATCATTGTCCAATACTTACACACAATAAATAGCTAAACTTTGACAATTTATTTATCTATTCAAACGTGCGACTAATCTTTAAAATTGTAAATAACATTGCGCTAACCAGGACCTCCAGGTTTACAAGTTACAATGACTGCAGATTAGCTAAACGTAGATCGGTCTTTGCACAAACAGCCTTTTCTTTCAGAGGCATTAAAGAATGGAACCAACTCCAGCAGAGTCCCAAATTTTCCTCTGATGTGAAGAATTTTTCATGCAATGTTAAGAAAATACTTTTGGAAAACCAGCAGTGTCAACATTAAGAATTGTGTCAGCTATGATATTGGTCTTAGTGTAATTTTAATGTATAATTTGAATGTGTAAAAAGTAGTTCTCTGTAGTGTGTGTGTATATTTGTAATGCATTTATTTAAACATCTTTAATGTTTTTGTACATTGTCTCTGTTAACTAAACAAACAAACTAAAACTAAACTAAACTTTTCGGCTCAAAGCTGCGCCGTTCCGCCTTCTCCGAGCGCAGACCGTCACCTGGAGCAAAATTTCTGGATCAAACAGCTTTTTGGTCTTTGACAGCAGTAGTTTGTGGGATACAGAGAAGAAGAAAGCAGGAGACCGGAGGGAGTGTGTGATTTGTGTAGAACCAGGGCTTCACAAGGACTAGTGTTTCCTTCACTGACCACAGTTCAGTCACAGACTTGTCAGAAGTTTAAAAGGGGTAAGTTTAGGGCTGGGGTAGGTTAAGATTGACCTGTTAAACCCAAAGGAAATGTCGCCACATGGTTTGAGTCAAAATGGTTATTTTACATGTTTTACAATACAAAAAAACAAACAAAAAATCGTGAAAACTTATAAAAACGTTTTTGAGATTTTGTTGTATATCTACGCTCTCCTCTGAGACTGGGCTGAATACAAAAGTTAAAAATGGGGCTTTTCATCAAACTAACGGCCTGCAAGTGGGTAGTTATTCTCCAAATCACGGAAGACAAAAATACACCGTGTCCAGCAGCAGGGACATGTGGTTCCAAAACCACAAAGCAGGATCGAGGTGTAGAGTGTATTTGGAGACGCCCAATTTTCAATAGACCTATTTATCAGCAGTTTTAGATCCATTTTAACCTGGCCAACCAGATGGTTTATCTCGCGATATTTGTGAATTTACAAACACAATTAACCATCTGGCCTTCCAGCCGCCCGATTGGTTTGGGGGTTCGAACCAGCGGTGTTTCAGCGGTGTAAAGACCCGTTAGCGCCCCGGCTCTGCCGCCAAGTCTCATTCAAGCTAAACAAAGATGGTGGCTCTTGTGGATGTACGTGTTTCAGCTGCTTTTGATGCGGTTTTAACAGAAATATGGAGTCATTTCTTTTTGAAAGAAGAGCCGGACATTGGATACATCATTACGAGTTGTTGCTGTGATTAGTTAAGAAAAAAAAAGTTGGCCCACACCCAATCAGCTCAAAGTATTTCACTAAACGCCCCACCTTTTCCCCAACGCTTTCAGCGAGTCAAGTTCCAGATGGATACTGTGGAAGAACTTAAATTGTAGTTCAACACAGATCCATCTGGCGTGAGCCAAGTTAAATCAATTTGTGTTTTATAATGAGCAAAACGTAAAAACACAATAATTCCCATTTTAGTTTAATCTCTTTAGTGCACGGGTCTCAAACTCAAATCACAAGGGTCAAATGTCAAAAATGCAACATTGGTGTGACTCTGGTTACTAACTTTTATATACTTTATGACTCTGTATGATGTCAAATAAAAAAATAATGGATGTAGACATATTATAATACAGTATATGCTAAAATAAGCTGTATATAGCCTAGTTGTCTTTATTTATATAACATTGGTAGACCCATATATTAAAAAATACATCCAGTGACCACCTCTGACTTGGATGCTTTGAACCAGCTCCAGTAGAGTTTCAGACTGCTGCGATTGTGTTTAATCCCATTGTTGTGCAGCTGATCCTCCAGGCTGATGTTTGAGGAAGTGGAGCTGAACCACAGACTCGTGCTTCCCTCGGGCGTCTCATCTGTCACACCACAAACCTCAAACCCATGTGTCAGACGCTCTCTCATCTCCCCTGCGTCAGATGCCCTTCCTCGCACAGTTACACAGCGTTGGATCACAGTTTAGAGAACAACGAAACATGTAACGGGTCTGTTTTAATAATGACATTACAAAACAGCTGCTATTGCCTGGAAAGTGCCTGATAGTGGTGTTTCTATTTGGGTTCAGTCCTCATAGCTCCGTTTTGTCATTTTTTTGCAGTTAGAAAAGGGTTTATTTAACTCTCATTTCTCAGTCAGAGGAATAAAACAGCAGCTTATTTTTCTTATTTTCTTATTTGGTGAGTTTTGTCATTCTGTCACTTTTTGTTTTGCGAAAATTAAAAATAATAGCGTTAGCAATGGCAGGCAAACACATCTTTTAATAAACACACTTTGGTCCTTTGGTGAAATATTCTCCTCATAGTTTCAGAGAAAACCACCAACAACTCACTGTTCACTGCCTGATCTTAAATATTTTTTAAATTTTAGACTGTGGCCGTGAAACCCCGTAGAAATGAACTAAACAGGGAACAAACATGCCGACAGGAAGTTAGCATTTTTGAAAATAAATAAGCCAACTGGCTTTTGTGCAGAAGCGAATCGTGACAGAACAGCATTCTTTTAATCAATAGACCTTTTAGTTTTAGTTGACCAAGAATTTTTTTAACTACTACAGCTCTACAGCTTGCCATACTCGCTGCAAATATTCAATTATAAACATCAACACACTGGCCAAAATCCTGAATATGTATATTCAAGTTCACTATACAATTTACTAAAGCCTGTCAGATGCACTTTAAGATATTGTTTCAACATCCAAAAGTCCCCACAGTTCAGATACACACAGTCCTCGCTTGTCTGTATCAGCAGCAGAGAGGACGCTACGAGGCTTGTTGTGAGTTTAAATGGATAAATGTGTTTTTTTTAAAGTTCTGTTATAGCGTTCAAAAGTCCCATAGTTCCTCACACACAGTCCTCACTTCTCCCCGTCTCAGTATCAGCAGCAGAGAGGACGCCACGAGGCTTGTTGCGAGTTTAAATGGATAGATGTGGTACTGTAGTTCTGTTTTAGCTTTGATTTAGTGTCCAAAAGTCCCCATAGTTCCTCACACACAGTCCTCACTTCTCCCCGTCTCTGTAGCAGCAGCAGAGAGGACGCCACGGGGCTTGTTGTGAGTGTAAATGGATAAATGTGGTTCAGATAATTGGAGCATGTTACAGAGAGGAGCTCGTGTTGCCTTCAGGGCCCATCGGAAAAACACAGGAGCAGGTGCGATCGGGAAGATTATCCAGGCAAAAACACGACCTTAATTATGTCTGTATCTGTGCTGCGTGTTAGCATCTGAGCCCAAGGTCCAAATTCTGGTCCAGATCCTGGTCCAGATCCTGGTTTAGGCCTGGTTCTGTATGAATATTTGTGTGAGCTTTTGCTGGGTCATCACTAATGTTCTTACCCACAATGCCCCTCTTCACGCCTGACCTGACTGCTCCCTCTCTCTCTCTCTTTTTTTTTCTACTTTTCTCGCTTCTTTCTCACTGAATCTCCTCTCTTTTTCTCTTTAGCTTGATTCCATCGCTCCTTTCTCTCAATTTCTCTCTCCTTTAATCCACCTTTCTCTCTTTACATTCTCCCCTCCTCTCTCTCTCTCCTCCCTCTTATCTCCCATGTTCTCTATCATTCTCTCTCACTCTTTCTCTCTCTCTCATCCCCCTCTCCTTACCACACTTCACCTTCTCGTCCTTTCTCTCTTTCTTCCTTCATTTCTCTTCCTGTCCCCTCTCACTTTTTCTAGTCTTTTTTTCTCTCTCTAACCCGGTTTCTCTATTTCTCTCTATCTCTCAACCCTCTATGTCTTTCCTCTCTTTCCCATTCTTTCTTTCTTTCTACAACTCTCTCTTCCTCTCCTTCTCTCTCACTCCCTTCCTCTTTTACCTCTCTCCCTCTCTTTCTCTGTTCTCCCTCTTGCTCTTTTTCCACCCTCCATTTCTCTCTCATCCCCCTCTCTCTCTTTCTTTTTAGTCTCTTTACCTGGCTCTTCTTTTCTCTCCCCCTTTCCTCTCTTTCTTTCTCTCTTTACACCCTCCCTCTTTCTCCTATTTCTCTCTCCTCCACCCATCCCTCGTTTTCTTTACCACTCCCTTCTCTCTCGCTCCCTCTATTTCACATTCTCTCTTCCTCTCTCTCCTCCTTTTTTTCTCTCTCCTCTCACCCTTTTCTCTCTTTACACCCCTCCTCTCTCTCTTTCTCTCTCTCCTTCCTCTCTCTTTCTCTCTCTCTCCCTCCCCCTTGCTCTCTCTCTCTCCCCCTCACTCTCTCTCTCTCCTTCCTCTCTCTTTCTCTCTCTCTCTCCCTCTCACTTTCTCCCTCTTTCTCTCTCCTTTCTCTTTCTCCTCCTCTCTTACTCCTTTCTTTCTCTCTCTCTCTCTCTCTGTCCTCTGTCTTTCTCTCCACTCTTCCTCTCTCTCTCTCCTCTCTCTCTCTCCTCTCACTCTTCCCTCTCTCTTTGTCTCTCTCTGTCTTTCTCTCCTCTATCTCTCTTCCCGCCCTCTCCCTCACTTTCTCTCTCCCTCGCTCTCCTCTCTTCTCTCTCTCTCTCTCAGTAATTTCAGTCTGGGTCAAAAACCACATCAAACTTTTATCACATTTCCCGTTTTTTTTCTGCTCCGATTCTTCCTCTTTCTCTCTCGCTCGCCCTTTTAGACCCCGCCCACTTTCACTTCCCCACTTCCCCACTTTCACCTGTCACTCTCTAATCCCTTTTCCGGACGAGTTCACTTCCCGTTCACTCCGGCTCAGACCGAGAAAACACAACCTTAAACTCGTCTTGATTTGTGTTAAAATGTCCCCGTATTGCATCATCCAGTGAACAAAGCAGCGTTTCGGCTTTGTGCAGTTTTTTTCTCCACAAAATGTCTTCTTCGGGTTAATAAATTTAGTATAAGACTGTTGATAAAGCAGCGGGAAAGAGAAGAGTGAATGAATAACGTTGTATTAACTGTTTACGTGTCGGTAAATTAGCGGTTAATTAGATGTAAATGTGTTTGTGTGAATGTTGATGTGTTTTTGCTCTGGGTCACATTGAAAGGCCATTAGCTGTAAAATAAACACTAATATAAACACACACTGTCGTTTTTCTCTCTCTTCTCTCATTCTCCCATTTATTTCTCTCTTTTTACCTCTCTCTTCTTTATCTCTCTCCTCCCTCTCTCCTTCTTTCCTTCTTCCTTCTCTCTCTTTCTGTCTCTTCCTTCTTGCATCCCTGTTCTCGTTCTCCCCACTCTATCGCTCCCTCTATCTTTCTCTTTCCCCTCTCTCTTCTTCTCTCTCCCTCTGTTTCCTTCATGCTCTCTCTTCCTCTCTCTCTCTCCTCCTATTGTTCGCTCTTCTCTCTCCCTCTTGTTCTCTCTCCTGTCTTTCTTTCTCTTTCTCTCCTCTTTCTCTGTCTTTCTCTTTCCCTCTCTCCCCACTACTCTCCTTTCCTTTTACCTCTCTCTCTCTCTCATTCTCTCTCCTCTCTTTTTTCCTCTCTTATCTTTCTCTCTCTCTCCTTCTCTATCTTCCTTGCTCTTACTTATTTCCTCTCACTTTCTTCCCCTCTTTCTTTCTTTCCCCCTCCCCTCCTCTCTTCCTTCTCTTTTTCCCTCTCTCTAGCCATCTTTCTCTCTCTTCCTCTATCCCCTCTCTCTCCCTCACTCATTCTCTTTCTCTCCCCTCCCCTTCCTTTCTCTTCTCTCTCTCCTCCTCTCCCTCTCCCCCTCTCTTCCCTCTCTTTCTCTCTTTTCTCTCTCTGCCTGTCTCTCTCTCCCTCTCTCTCTCTTCCTCCTCTCCCCTCACTCTCTCTCTTCCTCTCACCCTCTCTTTCTCTCTCTCCCTCTCTTCTCCCCCCCCCCTCTCTCTCTGTCTTCCTTTCCCTCTCTCTCTCTTTTTCTCTCCCTTTATCTCACTCCCCCTTATTCCCACCTCACACTTCTCTCTTTCTCCCCTTTATCTCTCTCTCTTTTTACCTCTTATTTATCTCTCTCCTTTCTCCCGGCGCTCTCTTTCTTTTGCTTCTCCCTCCTTCTTTCCTTCTTCCTTCTCTCTCTTTCTGTCTCTTACTGTTCTCATTCTTCTACCTCTCCTCCACTCTCTATCTTTCCCCTCTCTCTTCTTCTTTCGCCATCTCTTTTCCTCTCGCTATCTCTCTTCTCTCTTCCTCTCTATCCCCTCCTCTCGTTCGCTCTACTCTCTCTCCCTGTTGTTCTTTCTCTCCTCTTTCTTTCTCTCCCCCTCCTCTTCCTCTCTCTTTTGCTCCTCCCTTTTTTCCTCTCTTATCTTTCTCTCTCTCTCCTTCTCTATCTTCCTTGCTCTTTCTTATTTCCTCACACTTTCTTCCCCTCTTTCTTTCTTTCTTTCTTTCTTTCCTTCTTCCTCCCCTCCTCTCGTTTGCTCTCCTCTCTCTCCCTCGTGTTCATTCTCTTCTCTTTCTTTCACTCTCTTTCTCTTCCCCCTCTTCCCTCTCTCCTTTTTCTCTCCCATACTCCCGTTCGCTCTTCTCTCTCCTTTTCTTTCTTTCACCCCTCTCTCTCCTCCGTCTCTTTCTCTCTCTCCCCTCTTCTTATTCGCGCTTCTCTTCCTCTCTCCTTGCTCTCTCCATCTCTCCCTTTCTCTCTCTCCTCTGTCTGCCCCCCCTGCTCTCTCTCTCCCCCTCTCCCTCTCTCTTTTCCTCATCTCCCCTCTCTCCCACACTCTCTCTCTCCTCCTCTCCCCCTCTCTCTCTTTCTCTCCCCTTCTCCATTTCTCTCTTTCTCTCTCTTCCTGTCTTTTTTTTTTTCTCTCTCTCCCTCACTCTCTCCCTCTCTCTCTTTCTCTCCCTCTCTCTCTCTCCTCTCTCTCTCCTCTCCCCCTCTCTCTCTTTATCTCCCTCTCTCGTTCTCTCTCTCTCTTCCTTCCCCTCTCTCTCCTCTCCTCTCTCTTTCTCTCTCTCCCCTCTCTTCCTTCTCTCTCTCCTTTTTCTCTCTTCCTCTCTCCTACTCCCTCTCTCTCCCCCTCTCTCTTCTCCCTCCCCCTCCTCTCTCTCTCTCTCTCTCTTCAAACCTGGACCTTGGACTGAGCCTTAAACTCTTTCTCTTTCTCTCCGTTCTGCTGCTGTTGCTACGAGACAAATGGAGCGCTGTCAAACGAGAGCCGTGAAATAATGGACCCGACGAGGAGCAGGAACGACTCTGGAGCGACACGGCAGCGGGAACGCCGAGCTACACGGAGAGTCAGGAGGAAAAGTACAGGAAAAACACGGAGATTCAGGAGGAAAAGTACAGGAAAAACACGGAGATTCAGGAGGAAAAGTACAGGAAAAACACGGAGATTCAGGAGGAAAAGTACAGGAAAAACACGGAGATTCAGGAGGAAAAGTACAACTAATGTGATGTACTGTAATGAGATTCGACAGATTGAAATTTAACATCACCACATTCTCCGGGCTAAGAATATCTAAAAGCCAACGCAAACCGAGATTTGTTGATTTGGGACAAGGTGCTGATTTCACTTATTACAAACGCACAAATTCAAGATGGCGGATGTAGGTGATGGATTTATTTTTCCGGGTCTTTCTTAGGTTTTGAACAATCAGGAACATCAAATCCTTAAAAAATGAGCAGCAAACCGCGTTGAGAGTCTTCAGACTTTATAATAACATCTGGTTCAGCGTGTCTAGTGCTTAAAGTGGAATTTGGGAGGTGGAGGAACTCTATGTTGGACACATAAACATGGATAAAAGACAAAGCAGGAGAAATAGAAGAGATGGAAGTACTGGAGTTCACTACTCAAGTAAAAGTACAGGTACTTCTCTGAAAAATCACTCTGGGAAAGTAAAAGTTACGCTAAGTCTAGTTTACTTGAGTAGAAGTACAAAAGTACAACTTTGGTGGTAGCTATTGTTGTGCTTTATGAGGAAATATTCATATTTCAGTGTTGCTTTATGCTGAGTTCAGGCAGGACAGTGTTTAAGCGTACAATTTCGCACGTTGAAGCAAATTTTGGCGCGGAATATTTTCAAAGCTGACGCCCCAAGGCACTTCGAGGCGTCGGGGGACAAAAGACACTATTTACGCGCAGACGGGCTGCTTAGCGGTCACGCTTTTTTGCAAAAGGCTTTGTTTTGAACGGACAGATCACAATGAGAGAGAGGAGAGAGACAGAGGCTTGGTACTTTAACAAAACTTAGCAGCACAACTTTCTCCTCCTCCAGGCAGCTCCTGTAGTGCTACGTCGTACAGCAGTGGTTTAAACACAATGAGCATTTTATTAGATCCATGTGAGCACATTGTCTGTCCAGATCATGTACTGTATTGTTTGTTTTGTCGTGTCGCCAGAGTTTCAGAGCAACGAGCGACCAAGCCTTTGAAAAAAAAAATATATATATATAGCAACCTTTCATTAATAAAAGTTGTTAAAAGACTTAAGTAAACACTCTTTCTTTTCTCTTGATGTGAGAGGAGAACAGAACGAGGGCGTTTGATGCTTGAAAGTTCAGCAGAGCTCAACTCTGGCAGCGATGCCTGATGAGGCCAAAGCATCAGCTGCAGGTTGGAGTGTCTACTTCACGAGACGCAGCGCCGGCAGACGCTTGAACAAGCAAGTTTCACAGCGCCGCAGGTTTACTTTGACTTAACATGTAAACTGAACGCTTTGGACGCTCTGATGTTGTCTCGTCTGAACAGCATTAAACTTGTGGTTGTATCGGACAGTTCCTGGACACTGAGCGTGTCGCTGTTTGAGCGACATTTGCTTGTTTCTGTGAATAGTTGACTTATTGTTTGCAAAGCCAATTCTTGAAACCTTCTGTTCTTATTTCAGACGCTCACATCTTTGTAAAGTTGTTCGTCAAAGCATCTAAAGACTACAGACTAACAGCAAGTGCACTGCCAAGAAAAACAAGTAGGAAAGAATAAGGTGAATCGTTTTTGTTAACACTGCACGATTATACGTTGACATAAAATATTTTACAGTAATATGAGAATTATTCATTTTGGTCATTTCTATTAGTGACTCTCAGTTCACTTCAAAAAGCTTTTCCACATGGAAAAAAAATACAAACGTTTTCTTGGGACTGTTGAGCTCTCTAGACTAATTACAGTATAACTTATGTTTGTTTGTTTGTGTAGATGTCGTCGGCCATCTTGGTGAGGTAAGTTTAAACAGAGTCATTAAGCTCCAGGCTCATCTTCTCCTCCTCATCTGCGTCTTTAATCTTTTATATTCTCTTATATATTATGCATGTATTCTCGTGCTTTGAAAGTCCTCCACAGTTTAATTAAAATGAATAATTCACTCTGGTTTCTATTACAAGCTCGTTAATGCGCCAAAAATGTAACGGTTTTAATGCGGTGAGGAGAAGAGGGAAGTGTCAGGGCAGCTGCAGGTGAGACATGAAGCTGAAACTCTTACACTGATACAGGATCAAGTTTAAATCAGACAGAGGGCAGGTCTGAGATTGTTTGTTGTAAGCTAATGGAAAAAGTTGGTAACACTTTACAATAACTACACCTTATTTCACATTAATAAAGCATTAATAAAGGATTAGTTAACCATTTACAAATATTTTTGTTAATCATTTATAAAGGTTAACTAATCATTTATAAAGGCTTAATATCATATATCTATTAAGCATTGACAAAGCATTAAACCTAAATAAAAATACTAAATATTAATAAAACATTAATAGCAATACCTTACTAAACATATATAAATGTTTATTGAATTGATCAATTAGGCCTTTACCAAGTATCAAATACTTTCTTTTTAACCAAACACTATTTTTATTATTTATAATAGACCATTAATTGATACTTTACAAATCCTTTATAGAGTCAAATTATCCCTTATAAAGCAGCTATTAAGTGCTAATAATAGATTTGGTGTGAGCTCATCTAAAGTGTGAACTACTTATGCTTTATAACTTACTTATAAATGTAAATGATAAACATTATATTCCATGTTTGCCAATTCATTTTAAACATTTCTAATGAGTTGTTTTTGTTAAGAGTGGGGAAAAAACATCTTCCATATGTAGCCCAGTGGTAAATTTGGGTATTACCAGGTAACAAGTGATGATAGGTTTGTTTAACTTTTCACTACACACAAGTAGGTCACACAAAAAATAATATACTGTAAGTAAACGTTTATTTACTTTAGCAACAGTGACACATTATTAGCACTTAATAGCTGCTTTATAAGGGATAATTTGACTCTATAAAGGATTTGTAAAGTATCAATTAATGGTCTATTATAAATAATAAAAATAGTGTTTGGTTAAAAAGAAAGTATTTGATACTTGGTAAAGGCCTAATTGATAAATTCAATAAACATTTAATATGTTTAGTAAGGTATTGCTATTAATGTTTTATTAATATTTAGTATTTTTATTTAGGTTAAATGCTTTGTCAATGCTTAATAGATATATGATATTAAGCCTTTATAAATGATTAGTTAACCTTTATAAATGATTAACAAATATTTGTAAATGGTTAACTAATCCTTTATTAATGCTTTATTAATGCGAAATAAGGTGTAGTTATTGTAAAGTGTTACCATTCTGGCGACATACAATGATTTTAAATAGAAAAAACTGGCTCTTGTCCACCATTATTGCTGCAAAAAATGGCACGTTTCCTTTTACTTCTAAGGCAACACTTTTGATATTTCATCCTGAGCCATAAGACCACACTAATCAAGGCCAAGACTTTTCAGAGATCACAGAGTCCCAAGATCAAGATGAGACCAAGACCACAGTCCCTCGAGACTAAATCAAGACCAGCTCTTTTATACAATAATCAGTTGACTTATTTCACCTTTATTTATCAATTTCTTACAGTGTGCCTTTGTCTGATATAGAAGAAAGCTAAAACTATTCCAAAGCTGAAAGCCTTTTTACAAACTGGGCGTGGAACAGGTCACTGTGCTCCTGGTGCAAATGTAGTGTAATGAACAGTAATGTGTCCAAAACAAGACCAAGTCCAAATGTGCTCGAGTTCAAGACAAGACCCAGTCCGTAAAAAAGCAGCCTCTTGAGTACTGCGACACTACTGAGGTGTATTTAGCCGGTTGCACACTACAGCAGTCATTCCAACCTGTTTTTGAGTCACGGCACACTTTTTGCCTAGTTTTTTTCTGCGGCACACCATCTATTCAAAGGTGGACATACCATCTATTTTAGAACACAAAAGAATTAAATGTTTCCACAAGAACATTAAATTCATCTTTAAATGCATAAATGGTGGTTGGTTTTGCTTTTTTTTCTTGATGTAAAAGTTGTTCTAAAGCTCATTTTAAAGATTGAATATTGAAAACACATTTTTCACACTAGTGTTCCCTGACACACTGGTTAAAAACACTACAGTGGTTCCAAAGTGGGGGTTGGGACCGCTCGTGTGGCGCGAGATGATTTCAAGATGTAATTTTTATAACTTTAGAAAATTGGTCATACAAATATAATATATTTATAAATATACAATATTTCTACAAAATAAAATGCATTTAAGCCCAATTTGAGTTTTTTTTTTTAAAGACATCCATTCTGTTCTGCTGTGGGGGTCGCGAGTTGGTCACATCAATATTTTGTGGGTCCCAATCTGAAAAGTTTGGGAACCCCTGCACTAGTCTTGGTCTTGAGACCGGTCTCCAGACCTCTTTTTTAAGGTCTTGTCTTGAACTTGAGCATATTTGGACGGTCTTGTCGTAATCTTGAGCTTTGACTCGGTCTTGTCTTGGACACCAAGACCATATTTCATTACCACCCCACTCTGCTAAACTCAGGGACCTGTCCCAGACACAGCTTGTAATCAGGACTTCACAATGAGATCATGTAGACTGATAAAAGAACATAGATGGTCTTGATTTGGTCTCGGTCTCATCTCAGTCTCGACCTATAAAACTCAGTCAAGAATAGTCAAGAATGATGGGAAGATAATCGGCAAAGACCAGGCAAAGATCGAGCTTCTTTACCAGTCAGCTGTGCTCAGGATGAACATGTCTATCACCAGAGACGTTGAGCATCCTCTAAGTGACGAGTTTAGGCTGATGCCATCAGGGCGCAGATAAAGAATGCCTCTGGCAACAAAAAAGGTGTTCAAAGGTTGATTTGTGCCAAATTAAATAGACACTGATGGAATGGTGCATGTACAGCACACGTCTTTTCTTTTAAGATGTATTTATTGTATTTATTGGCAGGAAACCTGATGAATTGTCTGACTGTCTGACTGTTGGTGTATGTGATTGTGAACCAAAGACAAATTTCCACTTTGGTGGACAATAAAGTTAAAGTCTTGTCTTGTCTTGCTCTCAACTAGGGTGACCAGACGTCCTCACGCATGTGTCCCAAATTCCGAATCCTGTCCCACATGTCCCGAAACTTATCCTAGCCCCGACTGACACCTCGGAGATTCTGTGCTGCAGGTCATGCTATACATCCACATTACGCCCAAAACAGTGTGAGAGAGGATTGTATTGAAGCTTTTCAATACTCTGTTCAGTATGACTGAAAACCGTGTCACTGTGCGAGCCTCGAGCGTCACGTCGTGTCAAACGTCCAAACCTCTGACCTCTGACACCTCAGTCACTACACAGTCCTGTCCTGTTCTGTGGGACTAATAATGGTAGCAATCATTGTTCTATTTCTATCTGTTGTCCTAGAGAGAAAGGAACACACTACTGGACATGTTTTTAGTGGAAAACCAGAAGCACCTGAGAGTCAAACCCAGGACCTTCTTGTGATGAAGCCAGAGTGCTAACCCCTGCACCATCACGTCATAATGCTCCTGAACCAGTCTGATCCAGTCTGTGCTTTTTATGTTTCCATATTTAGAGCTTTAATAAAAGTCACTGCAGAAAAACTCCTCCCGTTCCCACATTTCAAACTCCGAGACTAAAGTGTATTTTCCTGTGAAACTTTCCTGATGTATGCGGCTCATTTCGCGTTTCGCACTTTTAGCCCGAAAGCGTAAAAAAAGTGCAGCAGGAGGAGAAGAAGAAGCCGGAGAAAAGCCTGGGAGCATTTATTATGAACGGCGCTTTGGAACATTCATCACACCTGCATTTGCATTTCACTAATATATGTGTGTTTGTGCGGCTATAAATCAGACTGTACGGCTGCAGGTGAGAGAGGGAGGGGAAGGGGGGGGGGGGCAAGGGGGGAGGGGGAGAGAGAGGAGAGAGAGGGAGGGGGGAAGAGAGGGAGGGAGAGAGAGGGAGAGAGGGTTGAAGAGATGAGA
>JBBPFD010000489.1:40814-100241 GCA_038363315.1 Mugilogobius chulae
TTACAAGGTCCACAAAAACCCGGGTCAAAAACAGCTCTAAAAGCAAGGTCCAAAACCCATCAAAAACAGCCTCTAAAAAAGTAGGAAAAACCCGGTCTAAAAACAGCTCTATACAAGTCCAAAACCAGGTCAAAACAGCTCTAAACAAGGTCTAAAAACCCGGTCAAAAACAGCTCTAAACAAGGTCCAAAACCGGTCTATAGCAGCTCTAAACAATGTCCAAAACCAGGTCAAAAACAGCTCTAAACAAGGTCTAAAACCCGGTCTAAAACAGCTCTAAACAATGTCCAAAACCCGGTCTTAAAAACAGCTCTATACAAGTCCAAAACCCGGCAAAAAACAGCTCTAACAAGGTCCAACCGGTAAAAAAATAGCTCTAAACAAGGTCTAAAACCCGGTCAAAAACAGCTCTAAACAAGGTCCAAAAGTCAAAAACAGCTCTAAACTAAACAAAAAACAAAGGTCCAAAACCCGATCAAAAACAGCTCTAAACAAGGTCTAAACAAGTCCAAACCAGGTCTAAACAGCTCTCAACAAGCCAAAACCGGTCTGAAACAGCTCTAAACAAGTCCAAAAGTCCAAAACCAGCTAAAACAGCTCTAAACAAGGTCCATGTCCAAAACCAGGTCTGAAACAGCTCTAAACAAGGTCCAAAACCTGGTCAAAAACAGCTCTAAACTCTGGTCAAAAAACAAGGTTCAAAACCGGTCAAAAAACAGCTCTAAACAAGGTCTAAACAAGGTCCAAAACCAGGTCCTAAAACAGCTCTCAACAAGGTCCAAAACCAGGTCTGAAACAGCTCTAAACAAGGTCCAAAACCAGGTCTGAAACAGCTTAAACAAGGTTCAAAACCCGGTCTTAAAACAGGTCTAAACAAGGTCCAAAACCAGTCTAACAAGATCCAAAACCAGGTCTAAACAGCTCTAAACCAGGTATAAACAACATCCAAAACTAGGTCTAAACCAGGTTTAAAACAGAACAAACAAGGACTAGAATAGGACTGAGCAAGGTTTAAAGAAGGTCCAATAAATCAGGACTAAACAAGGTCCGAACCAGGTCTAAAGAAGGACGTAAGCAGAACTCAACCAGGACTAAACCAGGATTATAGCTGATAGAAACTCAAGCCGTCCATTAATCATTATTATATTGTGAGTGTTTTAAAGTCTATTTCATCCACAGCTGATGTTTTACTGAACAGCAGGAGAAAACTCTATCTGCTCGTGACTTTTCCTCTGAAAGTGTTTTGATTTAAGATTCAGATGTTATTTTTTCATGACTAAAACGCATCGGGATTCACACATTTGCATAAAACATTTGACAAACGCAGCAGTCTGCCAAACAAACTACACCAGAGCATGAATTATTTAACCGCCGCCGTGGAATCAAATGAATCTCTCTGGTGTTTCCGGTGAAGTTATGGAACAGATAAGGAATATATAGTTTTGACTTTAGTTTGAGGAAACGGCAGGAAACTGAACACTTGCAGGTTACCATGGCGACGCTCTCTATGGTCAATATTATAACTCGATGGTCTGGGATTGAGGTCTAAACAAGGTCTGAACCAGGTCTAAACAAGGTCTGAACCAGGTCTAAACCGGGTCTAAACAAGGTCTGAACCAGGTCTAAACCAGGTCTAAACAAGGTCTGAACCAGGTAACAGTCGAACCAGGTCTAAACCGGGTCTAAACAGGTCTGAACAGGTCTAAACCAGGTCTAACAAGGTCTGAACCAGGTCTAACAGGTCTGAACCAGGTCTAACCGGGTCTAAACAAGGTCTGAACCAGGTCTGAACCAGGTCTAAACAAGGTCTGAACCAGGTCTAAACCGGGTCTAAACAAGGTCTGAACCAGGTCTAAACCAGGTCTAAAAAGGTCTGAACCAGGTCTAAACAAGGTCTGAACCAGGTCTAAACCAGGTCTAAACCAGGTCTAAACAAGGTCTGAACCAGGTCTAACAGGTCTGAACCAGGTCTGAACCAGGTCTGAACCAGGTCTAAACAAGGTCTGAACCAGGTCTGAACCAGGT
Source organism: Mugilogobius chulae (assembly GCA_038363315.1). Classification (NCBI taxonomy): domain Eukaryota; kingdom Metazoa; phylum Chordata; class Actinopteri; order Gobiiformes; family Gobiidae; genus Mugilogobius; species Mugilogobius chulae. The sequence goes on from JBBPFD010000489.1 coordinate 42,840, forward strand.
CTAAACCAGGTCTGAACCAGGTCTAAACAAGGTCTAAACCAGGTCTAAACAGGTCTAACCGGGTCTAAACAAGGTCTGAACCAGGTCTAACCAGGTCTAAACAAGGTCTGAACCAGGTCTGAACCAGGTCTAAACCAGGTCTGAACCAGGTCTGAACCAGGTCTGAACCAGGTCTAAACCAGGTCTAAACAAGGTCTGAACCAGGTCTGAACCAGGTCTGAACCAGGTCTAAACAAGGTCTGAACCAGGTCTGAACCAGGTCTAAACCAGGTCTAAACAAGGTCTAAACCGGGTCTAAACAAGGTCTGAACCAGGTCTGAACCAGGTCTAAACCAGGTCTGAACCAGGTCTGAACCAGGTCTGAACCAGGTCTAAACCAGGTCTAAACAAGGTCTGAACCAGGTCTGAACCAGGTCTGAACCAGGTCTAAACAAGGTCTGAACCAGGTCTGAACCAGGTCTAAACCAGGTCTGAACCAGGTCTAAACAAGGTCTAAACCAGGTCTAAACAAGGTCTAAACCGGGTCTAAACAAGGTCTAAACCAGGTCTAAACAAGGTCTGAACCAGGTCTGAACCAGGTCTGAACCAGGTCTAAACCAGGTCTAAACAAGGTCTGAACCAGGTCTGAGTTATGATCTGAGCAGGTGAAGGTTTGTGGTTCATGCTTCTGATCCAGAGGAGAACCAGACTAAACACTGCCCAGGCAGGAAAAGAGGATCAAATGTAGAGTTTTGTTTTGATCAAAGGACCAGATTAACTGGGAGTTAACAAATTATAGTATTAATAAAAAAAATAACAGGTTGTATTTTTGTAACCAATTTAAAAAATTCAATATTCATATAAAACACTGAGACAACCTGCTTGCCGTCGACTCACTAACGGCACTGCCCATGAAACACACTTGATATACAAATAAAGGGTTGGTTCACCGAATTGTTTTATGAAGCAAACTGTTGCAAACACACAAGTCTGCGTCTTTAGTTTCTCCAAAGCAGTTATGCCGCTACCTGATTAGCAAATCCTTAAACTTAACCAAATTAACTTAATCCTCCTAACCCTAACCTTACCCACATACCTGAAGCTTTTGCTATCATAGCCAACAATGCAAAGTGAATGGCATAACTGGGTGGGAGAAAAAAAATCAGGCACAGTGTCTCTGATAGAAGCTAACGCTATAAGCATCGGGAGCTTTTACAATAGTCACAACAGTGAGATGAGAATCATCAGTGCAGGAAGTATACATGCACATGGAGACACACCCACTTTATCCCAAGTCTGTTACTCTATAGACCAGGGATGCACCGATCCAGCTTGTTCAGTTCGATATCGATCCCGATATTTGACTTGAACTATCTGCGATACTCAATATCAACCGATACCAGTGAAAGGACTGAAATTGCTTCTTTTCTTATAAAAACTTAATACATTTGGCCATATTGTGTTATTTAACTGATGTTATAGTACAAGTCACAACTTAACTTAATCTGAATAAAATGCCCAATATTATGAAACGTTATGGATCAGCACCAGCCTGTAAAATAGTCTCATTATGTCCAAAACTATGATATCGGCTGAACCGATATCACTGAGCCGATACCCGATCCAGGTATCGGATCGGTGTATCCCTATTACAGACTTAGCTCACAGAGCTCGACAGTCCTGTGTACTCACACACTGTGTCCAACGTCCACACTCGTCCCCTTTCCACTCAATCACTTTACAGTCCTGCCCTGTTCAGTGACTGGTCAGTGACTCATTCATCTGGTCTTTTGGACACGAAGTGCATTACTTTCATCTGACACTGGTCACGTGACTCTCCACCTTGAGTTAAAGTAACAGTCCGATAAAAATGAACTTTTGTATCAAATACTGGTCCAGTCCTCACGTATATTTATGGACTAATCATAATACAAGTCTGATTTAACTTGGACAAAACATGTAACCACATCAGACTGGATAATTCATTTTTACAGCCCAAACTAAGGTAAGCAGCTGACGTTAGCATCTTTACGACTAACTCTTTCAGTTACGAGTGTTTAGTTTTCTCCGGCTCAACAGTGAGTTTAGGCGGCTTCTTAATGTCTTTACTTCAGTCGTGTTGTTTACAGTTAAAGACCTGACGCTGTCCTGTTTATATTGATTGTTCTAGTGCCATCGATGCTCACTACTTTTCCAGATGCATTGTGGGACATTTTGAGTGCACTACTTTTTGACCTGCTGGACATTCGGACACCACTAGAACATGGCTTAACTATATAGTGCACTATATAGTAGTTACGGCGCACATTTGGACACAGCGAGAGTCGCCCTCATCCTTGTATAAAATAAAAGCTGAACTCATTCCAGAGAAAAGAGCTTGGTTAGAGCCTGACACACACCTGTCGTCATGTTCTGGGAGGTTTAATCCCTCTGTGCTGCTGGAAGCTGCTGTCATCTCGTCTTCTGCCATAAAAAGATGTTGTTCACATCCACCTCCTCCGTCTCCGTCTGTACATGCTTAACCTGAACGTTACGCAGATTGCTGAAGTAGGAATGATAAAATACACTCAAGGAAACAAGAAACGCAACACTCAGTTTTGGGAGTTTTGAGGGGGCAGAATAATTTTATTTTTGAGATCTGCCTGTTTTAATATGAACCCTACATCCATTTATAATCCTAAGGCCAACTCCAAGTCCAATAACACAACCAAACAATAGAGCAACCCCCAAACCAAAAGTGACAGAGTTTCAATAGTTCACTGACCCCCGTTGGCCCTGGACAGAGGTTATCCGTCGCCTCATGGATCCATCAGCAGTAGTGTCTGAGTTGATCCATTCTTCCACCAGTGCCGCCCTCAGCTGCCGAGGTTCGAAAGGATGTTCACGTCGGCGGACACGCACACTGAGCAGATCCCAGACATTTTCAATGGAACCATTGGGACCACCTCTGCAAAGTCCAACGACGATGTGCAGAGCAGTATTCAACCCGAGCTCTAAGCACTAGGCTGTGCGATATTGACAAAAATAAATATCTTGATATTTTTAGGGCATTTCTCGATGGCGATATTTGGACGATATTCTTCAGTCCAACAGAAATGTGTTAAAACGTGTACTCAAACTTTTCGTTGATGTAATTTGGCTGCGTTCACTTAGAATTTGATAACTCATTCACTTTTGTATTACAACTAATTTTAGCTAGCCTACTTGATCCTAATTTCTGTAAAATATAATTGGCGTACAGCAGACCTGTCCAAGCTGTGGCCTCCCTCAGACTTCCTTCTAGATTGACCCAAATTACAAAAAGTACAGCATTTAATGTCAAATTTTAGCAACTCTTCTATAATGGTCAAAATAACAAACATTTTGACGTTATACAAACTTAAAATTAATGTGTAATGCCTTATTAAAAATGTGTTGGTGCATTAAATTTAGATCAAACGCAAAATTTTAAATGACTCACTTCACTGTCGTGTATTATACGACATTCAAATTTCCAAATTTGGCCCACTTTAAAAAAAAATGTGGACACACCTGGCTCACAGTATATACTGTGTTTTCATATGACCACAGCCTTTTGCAATACAAATCTGAAATCAATAACAAAACTGCAGAATATGACTTTTGTGCCTTAGTTGAAAGTTTACAGCAACACTTTTTCAAAAATTTTTGGTAGCGGTTTTCTATCTGCGATATACTCAATATTGAATTTTTTGATATCTTAAAAGCAACATTCACGATATTATCTAAATTTCGATATATTGCACAGCTCTATAAGCACTGATCCAACATATGGCCCATATGGTGGAATAGCGTCAGCATGGAGGCGATTACTGATGGTTCTAGAGACACTGGCCTGTGGTGTGTCCCAATGGTCTCGGCTGTGGACCTGGTGGAGGCTGAACCTGTCACGGAGATGTGCGGAGGGGCGGTTGGTCTTGTGCAGCGGTCGTTACACGGGGGCCACCAGTACGAGGACGGTCGTTAGAGGAACAAGACGACTAATGGTAGAGCGGTGACTCCAAACACCCTGGAGACACAAGACAACACCGTCCATAGCTCCATCCCTCTCTGGTTCAGACAATCGTGTGTTTTTGGCTTCATTCTGGTGCCTTTTATAGAGAAGACTTGAGCACAGGTAACCAGCGGTAAAAGTCAACTCTGAGTTTCAAACATAAACGACCCTGTAATGCACTCTTTATTGTTCTTCTTTCTTCTGCGTTTCTTCTTTCCTTGAGTGTATAAACCTAGCCGCCAATGCAAAGTGATGTTGTGTAGGTGTTCCTCCAGTAACTCAAACTCTATGTGTTTCTATCACATCTGTTCTGGGCTAAGCTGATTTTAAACGTTTATATAAAAACCACCAGCTTTCAGCACAAACGCAGATACAGTCGTTCTAAACCGCGTGTTCATTATTCTTTACATTCTAATCCGCGATGCGTCGGAGGTCAGTGGGATTTTCCAGCCTTTTCTCTTTTCTGCTGCTGCTGCTGAGTCGGGCCTTTCTGTGAATCCATTAAAACATCTCATTATTCAAACAGACCGGGGACAGGTTGTGGGTTAGACTCCGGATCCCGGCGGACCGAACCTTCTCCTCTGCGTTCTCATTATCTTCTGTTTAGCTCAGAGTCTTTTATGTTCGCCCCGCTCGGCTCTCTTCTTCGTTAATAATGTAAAAAGTGGGTGAAAACAGCCTTGACCGTCGGAGAGATCTGCTGCGGCTTAATGAGTTTGTTCTGTTTGGGTTTTGGTTCTGTATTTTAGGATCTCAGCTTATACCTTCTCTTAGACCTGGTTTGATCCTGGTTTGTGTTCGGAGCTGGTTAGTAGAAAGCTATGCCCTAGTTTAGTTCTGTTTGGAGACTGGAGTGTGTTTTGTAGAGAAATGTAGGTCAAATTTTTTTACATGAAATCTCATTTAGCTGCATTTTTTCTTTATGAATAGTAAATTAGCCTGCAGACCTCTGAGTTTGTGTCTTGTGAGAGCAGTTTGGGTCAGATATTTGGTCAGAACATTGAGACAAGTTTTGAGAAAGGGAAATCTATTATAGGGGTTTTTCATTAGTATCCACTAGGGATGCACATTTAAAAACATTTCTTTAACCCTTAGTTGGAGCTCTTCACGGTACTTTTTTTATTGCTGTTATTTTCACTGGACTTGTTACAATGAGACACAGCAGCGTTACAAGAGTGAACGCAGAGCAGAGAGTCAGCGACAGGCTTTTAAACTGGGCACAACACGGCTGAATAGAAGCCTCTATAAACACTGTTTTAATGCACTTTTGCACTATGTATTATATAAAAACTACTCTCAAATAATCAGTCATGTTTTAAAGTTGCTGCTAACGTTAGCTGCTTACCTTAGCTTGCCTTGAACAGGTAAAACATCGATAGTAGCCCAGTCTGTTTTCTTCACCAACATAATCTAAGTGAATTAATCCATGCATGGTTGATATTAGTTCATAAACACTGCAATGTCGCAGGTTTGCTCAGTCCTTATGAGATAAACAGTGTTTTTGTAGTTTTAGCGATCTTTTTTCCTTCTCTGACAAACCCCAGAGCTGTTCAGGGCAGTTAGCGCCATCTGTTGGAGCAACTGAATATCTGTCAGTTAACCGATGAAAGACGTCTCACTCGGTCAAGCCATTAGTCACGGTTAACTAGTTAATCGGTTAACCGTGAACATCTCTATCTCTAGTATTCGCTCGACTCGACTCTACGCCCTTCTACCCGGCTTAGCCCCGTTCAGAGGGAAAGCATTTGCAGCAATGAGAAGGGTGACTTCAAAGTTTGGTTCATGTGATCTGTTTTGGCGACATTCTAATGCGTAAACTGGATTCATGAATCACAATGCGCAGACATTAAACAGAAAGACTCGCACTGAGGACCGTGTTTTAATTGAGTGTTGTTTGTAACTCCAGTCGCTTTGTTTTTTCTGTTTAAGAAGGTGAGCTGACACACTTGCACTTTAATTGGATAAATGACAGATTGTACAGGACACAGTCATAAGCTCGCGCACAGTTTGTTTGGTAGAAGTTAGACGTGAATTGCGCAGGGCACAGTGATAAGTTTGATAGAAGTAAGACGTGTGAATTGCTGTGACATGGCGCGTAGTTCGTGACGTGTGTTTGACGTTAGGTTTAAGTACCTGATTCCAGGGATCAGCCCCAAAACCAGGGCTAAGTGCCGCCGAGTAGAGAAGAGTATCGAGTCAAGCAGGTACTGATGGAAAAGCACTAATATTTGACTAATGGACTGATAACATGTCTTAAGTCGACCAAAAATGTCTTCTGTTCAACTATTTGTCTCTACAACAAGATAGAAATCTAAAACGGGTTTTGTTAAACATAATTAACATTTATTATATTTGCTATAAGCTATTGGTTAAACGGGTCACGTGACCCTAAACGTCCTGACGTTATGCCGAAATAACATCGGCACAAACAGCACTAGTTAACTCTCTCAAAATGACACTAGAAATGGCAACAGAGGTGACGAAGTTGGATATTTTTTCCCGGTGGATTTTCCGTGGATGCGTTACTTTTATGAGATTTTATCAGAAGAAAACATGTGTTGTTTGGAGTGAGGATGTCAGCAGCGCTTCGTGGAGAGAGGAGGTATGGACCACTTTCACTCCGTGTTTCTTCAGAAAAGACGTAAACAGAAAGTTTAACCTCACACGTTGTTTCCAGTGCCTCCTTGGCTCTTTCATTAGCGCTGGTCTCCGTGTTTGCCCAGAGGAACGTCAGAAACAGTAAACAGCACCGGAGCCAGACAAAAATCTGGCTTTATATGGCGTCAGACAGCTATCTTTAACTTGAGCGTGCATAGAGAACATCATCACGCGCAGTAAACAAGAATTGAGAGCGTATAAATTGAAAATGAGCGCAGTTTTCCTTTCACCGCGCACTCAAAATGATAAAACTGCGCGGTGTTTTTATTTGTATCTCAGCGCGATGTTTGATTCTTTTGCTTTGCTTCTATCTGAGCGCGCTGTTATTTTACATTCATGATGTGACGTCATCAAAACAGGAGCTGCAGTCGATCACACATTCACAGGAGTGAATAAAATAAAGCTATTTTTAGTGATTTTACATAAGAATTTAATATTCGTTATTTTTCATTCATCATGAATGTAAAATTGTTCTCTATGCACGCTCAAGTTAAAGATAGCTGTCTGACGCCATACTTATGATTCAAACCTGCGACTGCAGTCTGGTCTAGTCAAGACCTGCCACAAACACGATTGGACCGTGACTCCAGTCGCAGACGCCCACATACACGAGTGACACAACTGTGACTAGCTTAAGGTCATGTTTATTAAGGACAATGTACAATTACATTAAAGGGACTGTACTCGATTTTTTTGCAACAAGATAACTTAAAAGCAATTTCCCCCTAGCACTGATGCCTTGTTAATGTATCTAATCATGTGGAAATTAGTCCACAAAGTCCTGTCTATGTCTAATAAAATCCCGTTTGTGTGCAGCTTTTTCTGTTTTTGTTTTTAGCATTGTGGCTAACTGTTGTTAGCATAGTGACTCACCTCACCGCTAACAGCTGTGAAAAAACATTAAAACTCATCATGATGAACAGTTCTGAAGCTCAGAATGCATTAGCTACGTGAGGAAATCATGTAATTAATTATTTCTGTTTGTTTACATTTTTAGGATGCAAAAATCAGGTACAGTCCCTTTAAGCACAATGGCAGAGGTGCTTGTACCAGATTGTAGCTTACAGCTCATTTCCATCTGTAGAGGGGAGGCACATTGGACATGTTTTTAGTTGTAGGAGGAAATCGGAGTACCTGGAGGAAACCTACGCAGACACGGGAGAACATGCAAACTCCACATAGAAAGGCCCCGGGCGGCCCGGGAGTTGAACCCAGGACCTTCTTGCTATGAGACCAGAGCTCTAACCACTGCACCACTGTGTCGCCAGACTAAACTAACATGTTAAAATGAGCTAAGAGTCGTGTAGTGTGTGGGCAGCTTAACAGACTCTGACTTCTGTCTCCATGTGTTTCCTGACGGGACGAGCTGTAGATAATCTCCACTTAAAATCACTGGAACTGATCACTGACGATTAGACCGGACTCACAACTCGATTGATTACCCTCCCTGTCTCCGCGGCGATCCTCTCTCTCCTCGTTAAACTGGAGATTCATGTGGATTATTACAAACTTCTCCCACAAACTGCTGTGTGGCCCTTCCGCACCTTATCATTCCGCTCTCATTCCCAATTAAGGCCTTTCGATAAACGAGCGTAAATTAAACGGTCCGAACGGCGACGCGTCTCTAAATATATCATCAGAAACTCGGGCTCGACTCCAGCGCCGCCGCGGCAACGTTTGTGAGGCTCGTTACGGCGCCAAAAATACCACCGCGACCTTTTAAAACGATAAGGAAATTAGGGTTTTTTTACAAGTCTGAGAACGTGACGAGAGAGGAGTTTGTGAGAGGGAGAGAAGAGAGAGAGAGAGAAGAGAGAGGGAGAGAGAGAGGGGGGGGGAGAGAAAGAGATGGAGGAGGAGAGAGAAGAGAAGAAGAGAGAGGGAGAGAGAGAGAGAGAAAAGAGGAAGAGAGGGAGCGAGAAGAGGGGAGAGAGGAGAAAAGGAGAGAGGGAGGGAAGGGGAAAGGGGAAAGAGGAGAGAGAAGGGAAGAGAGGGAGACAGAGAGAGAAGAGAGAGGAGAGAGGGAGAAAGAGGGAGGAAGAGAGAGGGAGAGAGAAGTTAAGGACAGAGGGAGAGAGAGAGAGAAGAGAGAGGAGAGGGGAGAGAAGGAGAGGGAGGGAGGGAGGGAGAGAGAGAGAAGAGAGGGCGAAAGAGGGAGGGAGAGAGAGAGAAGAGAGGGAGAAAGAGGGAGAGAGAGAGAGAAGTGAAGGAGAGAGAGGGGGAAGGAGGGAAAAAGAGAGAAAGGGAGAAAGAGGGAGAGAAAGAGAGAGAGATGAGCAGGGATGAGGAGTGGCAGAAAGAAAGATAACAGAGAGAAGAAAGAAAAAGGAAAGTGAATAGATGGATATATAGTGGAATAGTGAATGAAGGGAGTGTGAGGGAGAGAGAAAGAGAGAGAGAAAAGAAAGAGAGCAGGGAGAAAATGGAAGAAGAGAGACAGTAGAAAAACAGAAAGGGATAGAGGGTTAGAGAAAGGGGAGAGAGAGAGAGAGAGAGAGAGAGGGAGAGGGAGAGGAGGAGGAAGTGTTCATGTATTGATCAGAATGACAGAGAAGAGCAGAGCTAATCCGGCTAATCAAGTGCTAATACAGAGAGAGAGAAAGGAGGAAGCGAAGGGATGGGGAGGGGGGATAAAGAGAGAAAGAAAGAGAGAGAGAGAGAGAGAGAGAGAGAGAGAGAGAGAGAGGTGTTAAATTTCTTTTATAGCATTTCTAATTATTTTAAAGTGACTCATATTATTATTCGACATAGTTTTGCCGGTGGCTCTTTCCTTACTTTCTCATTCCCCTTTTCTCTCTCTTTCTCTCTCCTCACTCACTCTCTCCTTCCCTTTCTCTCTTTCCTTGCTCTCTCTCTCTCTCACGCTCCTCTCACTCTTTCTTTCTCTCTTTGATCTCTTTATTTTCTCCCTCTTTCTCTCTCTCTCTATGTCTCTCGCCTCTCATTCTATTCACTCTCTTCTCTCGCTTTTGTCCCTCTTTCTTTCTTTCTGTCTCTCTTTACTCTCTCTCTCTCCTCTCTCTTTCTCCCCTCTCTCTCTCCTCTCTCTCTTCCTCTCTCTCTCCCTTTCTCTTTCTCTCTCTCCTCTCTCTCTCCCTCTTTCTCTCTCTCTCCTCTCTCTCTCTCCCTTTGTCTTTCTCTCTCTCTTCTCTCTCTCTCCCCTCTTTCTCTCTCTCTTCTCTCTCTCTCCTCCCTTTCTCTTTCTCTCTCTCCTTTCTCTCTCCTCTCTTCCTCTCTCTCTCCCCTCTTTCTCTCTCTCTTCAATCCCTCTCCCCTCTTTCTCTCTCTCTTCTCTCTCTCCTCCCTTTCTCTCTCTCTCTCCTCTCTCTCCCTTTCTCTTCACTCTCTCTCCCCTCTTTCTCTCTCTCTTCCTCTCTCTCTCCATTTGTCTTTCTCTCTCCTTTCTCTCTCCCCTCTTTCTCTCTCTCTCCCCTCTTTCTCTTTCTCTCTTCTCTCTCTCCTCCCTTTCTCTCTCTCTCTCCCTTTCTCTTCACTCTCTTCTCTCTCTCCCCCTCTTTCTCTCTCTCTTCCTCTCTCTCTCCCTTTCTCTTTCTCTCTTCTCTCTCTCTCCCCTCTTTCTCTCTTTCTCTCCCTTCTCTTTCTCTCTCTCTTCTCTCTCTCTCCCCTCTTTCTCTCTCTCTCTCCCTTCTCTCTCTCCCTTCTCTCTCTCTCTCTCTCTTCTCTCTCTCTCTCCCTACTCAAATCATTAAAATCCATCCTGTGAGCTTTAAGTATTCTCTCCATTCTTACATTTTTGTATCGTTTTACATTTGTGCACAAAACAAACGTCTCGTGAGTCTGTTAAAAAACATCCGTCGTTCATCGTCATCGTCACGGCGACTCGTGGAACTCGGCTCAAATAATTCTCATCAAACGCGTTAAAATGACCATTACATGCTCGACTTGGCTAAGCTTCACTCATAGTCCGACGCTTTTCCAATTACAGCAGCAGCCGCGCCTCGGTCGGGTCAGGTCCAGACACGTGAGAGACTTTCACAGGATTACACTCGTTTAGTGTCGTGTTTTAAAGGTGCACTGTGGAACTTTTCTGGTCTAAGAAGAAGCAAAGGAGATCTGAACTTAGCTTGCCTTAATCTGTCATTTGACTTAACGTTTCAGATTTGTTTGACAAACATTACGTTACCAAACATTGGGCCTCATTCATGACACGTTCTTAAGGGCTGTTTCCGAACATTTTTGGCATTCACAAAGTTTGTTCTGAACGGAAAATGTTCGTTTGTAAGAACAAATCCTACAAACACTGAGGAGCACTCGTAAGAACATCAACTGTTTCAGATTTTTATTTCTTATTTAGTTCAGTCAAATTGTAATTCCTTCATGATTGTAAGTTATGTATTTTTACAAATTATTGTATATAAAATGAGTTATTAGGGATGGGACGAGATCAAACTGTCCTGATACTGTGGCACACGTACTGAACTGTCTCGTGAGATTTGTCCATGGTCATGAAATATAAGTTTTGTATCTTTGAGCAGCTGTAGTAAATATTCTCCTCCACACACAGACTTGTAGCAGACTTATTCTGACAGAAAACAGTCTAAACTCTGTCTCAGTTTTTATTTGGTAAAGATAGGACCAATATTGACAGAGATAATTAGTCCTAAACATTGTAAAAGTCAAATATACGCGCGGACATCGCGGGAACAGCGCCGTGTTTTTCACTTAAACATAGTTTAAAACAGATCCACAAAGAGATATTTTGGCCTTTATCATCAATAACTGTAAAAAGTAGGAAAGTCTCCTCATGTGTGTGTGTCTGGTCACTGTCAGCAGCAGCAGAGCTGTGAAGCAGGAGAAAGGGGGCGGAGTCTGAGCTACACACGGGAAAGGGGGCGGAGTCTGAGTGGATCAATTTCAGTCAAAACTCAGATCGTTCAAATAATAAAAATCCAAAGTGATACACATAATGAAAGGTAAAGCTAAACTAAAATAATATAAACTAATAATAATAAATAATTCAAATCATTTTTTTTATTTGAATTCAATACTAAATTGAAACAATTAATGCAAATTTTTTTAAAATCTTGTCTCGTCTCGTCTCGTGAAAATTCTGGCTCGTCCCATCCCTACCAGTTATGCAAAAAAATGACCTGCAGCAGCCTGTCCCAGTCTCAGAGCTTCTGTGTTCTGACCCCCACAGGACTCAGGACCCTGTGTCCCCCCAGGACCAGAGCCTCACTGACTGTGCTCCTCTGCTACAGCCGCCGCCCTCCTCCCCCGCCCCCCCACACGCTCGTTCTACCGCGACGTGAAACGCGATATAAACGGCAAAAGCCTTGTTTCAATACATGTGTGACGTGAACATGTTTCCTCTGAGTGTGTTCATGTGAGTTAGGACATTTTTAAAAGACGCTGAAGCTTTAACTCAGCGATAGTCTGGAGACGCGCTGCTGCAGCTTCTTCCTCATTTCTCTGCTCCAGTCTTGTTGGTGACGCGCTGCGGTCGGCCATATAAGGAAGTTTACATTATTCATTTTGATGTAAATAACCGTAGCTGGAGTTTGGTGAATTTGGTGTAAAGGCTGTTAAGACGGACTCGTCGTGAATCAGCAGCAGCTTCTTAAAGTGGAAGTTACGCACAGATTTCACGAAGACTTTCATGAATGAGGCCCATTGCCTTCTTTCTCTCTTTTGCCTACCCTCAGCTCCGCTTTCTCTCCCCTCTTGTCCTCTCCTCTCTCCCTCACTCCATCTTTTCTTTGCTGTTGACTTTTTTTATTAGTTCTGGTGCATGAGATTCCAAAGTGGAGATGCTTCGGAGCGAGTCTGAAGGAAAAAAAAAAACAACAAAAAAATGCATAAATGTGTCCTTTAAAACATAAAAGAAATAACAAAGCTGTTGTCACTGCAGCAGCTGATGACATAGACAGCCCGATCTTGCCCTTTTGTCTTAGCCGGTCTTAGCCTTGGTCTTAATTATTCCTCTGTTGGCCACTAGTGGCTCTCTCCAAGCTCTATACACTGTCAGTATAGAAGGTGTGGCTCCAGCCAGATGTGAGGGTGCAGTTTTTTTCATTGAACCTGACACATGCTCACACCTGTGACAAGTGAGCAGCTGCTTTAGGATCACAGGCAAAAGAGAACTGTAGCAGCAGCTTCAGTTTGAAAAAAAACTGTAATAATAGAAATCTATTTGGTGAAAGTCTATGTACTTGACAGACAACTTTGTCTAAAAATGTGTCTTTTCTTTTACATAAAGCTTGTTGACTTAATAAAAAAGATAATCAGATGTGAGAGTGAACATGGGTCAGTGTGAATGCTATGGAAAGGCCAAAGAGGCCATCATGTATTAAAAAAATGTTGGCCTCATTTTTAGACAAAGTTGTTAAAGTCTGTCAAGTAAATAGACTTTCACCAAATGGATTTCTATTATTGCAGTTTTTTTGTTTTTTTTTTTCAAACTGAAGCTGCTGCTACAGTTCTCTTTTGCCTGTGATCCTAAAGCAGCTGCTCACTTGTCACAGGCGTGAGCATGTGTCAGGTTCAATGAAAAAAACTGCACCCTCACATCTGGCTGGAGCCACACCTTCTATACTGACAGTGTATAGAGCTTGGAGAGAGCCACTAGTGGCCAACAGAGGAATACTTAAGACCAAGGCTAAGACCGGCTAAGACAAAGGGGCAAGATCGGGCTGTTATGGTTCATACATGACATGACGCTGGACTGTCCTGATCACAAACCCCTGCTGCAGATACTGTGAAGACTAAACACACTGCTCCTCTCTCACGTTTAGTCCTCCAGCCCAGTGTGACTCGTGTTTGTAGTCAGTTTGAGTCTCCGGAGACGTGAGTTGGACGAGAGTGTGACGGCGACACACGCGGTGAGTTGTGGTTTTATTTCAGACGATTGTGTCGTTTGTAATCCTCCAGAGAGAGAAGTGAAGCTCTAATCCTGCTCAAGTCAAACACTCATTTACAAGCACTGGATCAGAACGACACATCAAGATTAACAACGAGAGAGAGAGGGAGGGAGGGAGGGAGGGAGAGAGAGAAGAGGGAGGGAGAGAGAGGGAGGGAGGGAGGGAGGGAGAGAGACAGAGCGCATCAAGATTAAGAGAGGGAGGTTGAAGGAGAGAAAGAGAGTGTGACATGGACAACTTGTACTGAGCATTTTAAATTCTTTCTTATGATTATTGGTCTAATAGTTTTCAGAAGTTGCATTATCATGAACTCATAATTATACAAGTGAGGTCATTTATGTTTACAACTATGTCAGCTCTGCAACAAACGATCATTTTAGTAATACTTTAGAATACAAATGTCATGCAACTACAAGATTTTACCTATTCTGATCCAGACAAAGCCTATGATTAATAAAATGACATCATGAGTTTGTAACTGACTGTATTGTTATTGTCTTTAAAAAGATTGCTCACCTCAGCGGCTCTACTCCGAGTTCTTCCCGTGTAACTGAGCTTCTCACCCTATCTCTAAGGGAGCGTCCAGCCACCCTGCGGAGGAAACTCATTTGGACCGCTTGTATCCGCGATCTTGTCCTTTCGGTCATTACCCAAAGCTCATGACCATAGGTGAGGGTTGAACGTAGATTGACCGGTAAATCAAGAGCTTTGTCTTTCGACTCAGCTCCTTCTTCACCACAACGGTTCGATACAGCGACTGCATCACTGCAGACGCTGCACCGATCCGCCTGTCAATCTCACCTCCATCCTTCCCTCACTGGAGAACAAGACCCCGAGATACTTGAACTCCTCCACTTGAGGCAAGGACTCTCCACCCACCTGGAGAGGGCAAGGCACCTTTTTTCGGTCGAGAGCCATGGCCTCGGATTTAGAGGAGCTGATCTTCATCCCAGCTGCTTCACACTCGGCTGCAAACCGTCCCAGTGCATGTTGCAGGTCCTGGTTTGAAGAAGCCATCAGAACGACATCATCTGCAAACAGCAGAGATGAAATCCTGTGGTCACCAAACTGGACCTCCTCCGGACCCTGACTGCGCCTAGAAATTCTGTCCATAAAAACAATGAACAGAACCGGTGACAAAGGGCAGCCCTGGCGGAGTCCAACATGCACTGGGAACAGGTCTGACTTACTGCCGGCAATGGATCACACTCCTCAGCCTCCCGGGAAGGTCTACTCCAGGGTACTGGAGAGGAGACTTCGACCGATAGTCGAACCTCGGATTCAGGAGGAGCAGTGTGGTTTTCGTCCCGGTCATGGAACACTGGACCAGCTCTACACTCTCCATCGGGTGCTCGAGGGTTCATGGGAGTTTGCCCAACCAGTCCACATGTGTTTTGTGGATTTGGAGAAGTCATTTGACCGAGTCCTTCGTGGTGTCCTGTGGGGAGTGCTCCGAGAGTATGGGGTCCGGGGCCCTTTGCTCAGGGCTGTCCGATCCCTGTACGATCGAAGCAGGAGCTGTGTCCGCATTGATTTGTTGTTTGTAATTTAACTTAGCTTGACCTGTTGTTAAAGTAAAGTTGTTAAATTCAAGTTTTAGTTTTGATTGTGTGACAGCAGATTAAATGTGTCATTACAAAATATAGGCAGGTATAATTGCTTAGCCGGTTTTATGCCGTTCTAAAACATGGAAGAACACAAAACTTTCTGCTGGAAAAGGGATAGGAGAAGGTAAAGGGAGGATCTGAGAGTGGTGAGCAGCAGTGTGACTGGTTTGACAGCAGGTGTTTGTGATCAGCACAGTTTTGAGTGGACAAATCACTGCTGCAGGTGAAACACAGGAGAAGCAGGACTATTCTGACCAGAAACTTGCTCAGTTTGCACTAAAAAATACAAAAGAGTCAGAACAGTAGACAAAGCCATTAAAACTTCATTTACACAACATCCAAAAGAGTTGTTTTTGTGTTTCTCAAACTCCTGTAACCTGCAGAAGTGTTGATAGTGACTCTTCTGTTTGGATGAAAACAGAACACACTGGTCTCTAATAGAAAAACATTAGTCCTGGCCTCAGCTCTCATCAGTATTCTGTCTTTCTCTTTCTCTTTTTTCTTCACTCTCTTCTCCTCTCTCCATCCGTCAGACTGAAGGACGCGCTCGGGCCTCTCCTCACGTCTCAAATGTTTGCTTTGGAGATGATTGTCCTTGAGTTTTACCTCGGGCAGGACAAATACGACTGTGTCTGAGCTAAACTGGGAACGCAGCAGACGCCTGGGGGATAAATCACACAAACGGACGAGAGAAGACACTAAAACAACGTCCGCTGATAAAGACGCAACGGTTCCACAGAGAGAAGGGAAGAGAAGGCCTGGACACAGACAGAATTAGATTTAGACGCTCAGAGGATTGTTTAGTTTGAAGGACACTTTCTTTGCAGCGTTATTTGTCTTTAAAGTGACACTAAAGCTGCGTTCACAACACAAACACTGTCACTTTCTCCTTTAAACAATCGCACCAGTTCAGTAGAAACACATCTGTCTCGTTTTTACGTACCCATCACTGCACGCTTGTCTGTATGTACTTGGGATTACTAAAAAACAAGTTTAAAATGGTCATGTAAATCACTTTCCAACAACAACAACATGTAATTGTAAATCTGCTGCTTGTGGAGCTCAACATTGGAAGATCGCCCTGGTTCAAGTAGCACATTGCTCCATTATAAACTCCCATAGGGGTTTTGAAAAATAAAAAGTTTAAAGAAACATCACAAGCTAAGTGATAAATCCATAGCTGCTACTTTCAGTCTGCTGCGTTCAGACCAGACAGAGTTGATGCAGAATAGGGGCACCTTTAATGCCCCAATACTTTTCTGCGTTCTCGCTTTTTGCAAAAGGTTTTATGTTGCACGTAGGGAAGGAGAGAGCGAGAGAGACACAGAGGTTTGCCCGCATTCATAAAATGTAGCTAATATAAGGCCAGCGCACACCGGGACGCTCTGCCGCGCGGCAAATTGGGCGCCTCCTTTAATTTCTATGAATGTACACACACCGGGCTCACGGCGGCACTGCTGGCACCTGTAGTTTCTTCTTCTTCGATTTAAATCATGTATAGTAGTTAACTTGTCGGCGCTATTTTGTTAACAATGATGAACGCGGAATGCCTTTCATTATTTATGACAAATTATCATATTACTCACCCATTAGGACCACGGATTGTTGAAAAATAACGCAGTGTCGCGGCATTTGGTGAGTGTTGATGCTTGGGTCTGGCGCGCGGCAAGTGACATTCTGTGGCGCGCCGCGCTTTGGTGTGGGCTGGCCTTTACTCAATAGAACAACCTTCCAGACAAAGTTCTTTGTCTGTTCTCCTCCAGTGTCACGTCGTACAGCAGTGGTTTAAATATGACAATGAGCATTTTTAGTAGATGCGTTTCAGCTCACTATCAGACCAGATCATGTCCCGTATTGTTTGTTTTTCTGTGGCAAGGTTGCCAGAAGTCTTTGAAAAAGCCCCAAAACAAGCGGCCTTTTGATTAAAATAATTTACTAAGAGGCAAGTAAACAGTCCTTTCCTCTTGATGTGAGAGAAGAGCAGCGTTACGTCACAGGAGAGTCGTGGCGTTCAGCCATTGAAAGCAAAGCCCAACCTGGAGGTCGACGCCCGAAGAGGTCAAAGTCTTCAACACAGGTTGGAGCTTCTACTTTGCAAGACGTTGTGTCAGCAGACGCCCAAACAAGTGAATATCGATGTGCTGGCTTCAAATCACACCCACAAATTCACTGGATGTTTACCTTGACTTAACATGTAAACTGGACACCTCCGACACTGTCCAGTCTGAACGCAGCAGAAAAACACTTCTATAGAACTGTCTTAAAACCTCCAGAAAACAGAGAAGAAGATTCAGAAAAGTGTTTTCTGAGGCTCAGAGGAAAAGAACTAAAAACTACTAAACAGGTGTAACTGAAGCTAAAACAACTCCTTCTGTTCTCAGTGAAGGGACATGTTCAGATGAGAGCGAGTGACCTCTCCCAGTCCCAGGTCTCGTCTCGTTAGTTAATTATGGGTCTAATATTTGAGTGTGATCCACAAACGAGTGTTTACGTGTCGGATTCGTGTTTTGTCCCGTTTCCGCCTCGTGGCTCCGGCGTCTGGAGCGAAACAGGAAATGAAGCGTGTCCACGAGCTGTTTATGAACGCTCTCTGATTGTAATTATTCTCCTCTCGGCAGGAGACACAAACATTAGACACGAGAGAGAGAGAGGGAAGAGAGAGAGAGGAGGAAGAGAGGGAGAGAGAAGGAGAGAAAAGAGAGGGAGGGAGGGAGGGGAGAGAGAGAGAGGGGGGAAGAGAGAGAGAGAGAGAGAGAGGAGGAAGAGGGGGAGGAGAGGGAGAGAGGAAGAGAGAGGGAGAGAGAGAGAGAAGAGAGGAGGAGGGAGAGAAGAGAGAGGAAGGAGAGGGAGAGAAAAGAGAGGGAGGGAGAGAGGGGGGAGAAGAGAGGGAGAGAAGGGAAAGAGAGAGGGAAGAGAAGGGAGAGAGAGAGAAAAGAGAAGGAAAAGAGAGGGGGAGAGAGAGAGGGAGAGAAAAGAGAAGGCAAAGAGAAATGGTAGGAGGGAGAGAGAGGGAGAGAGGAGAGAAGAGAAGAGAAGGAAAAGAGAGAGAGAGGAAAGAGAGGGAAGGACAGACAGAGGTAAGAGAGAGGGAAAAGAGAGAAAGAAAGAAGGAAACGAGAGAGGGAAGGAGGGAGGGAAGAGAGAGAGAGAAACATGAAGGGGGAGAGAGAGAGAAGGGGGAGAGAGAGAAACAGTGAAGGGGGAGAAGAGAGGGAGAGAAAAGAGAAGCAAAAGAGAGAGAAGAGAGAGAGGGAGAAAGAACAAGATAGAGAATGAAAAGAGAGAGGGAAGAGAGAGAGAAGAGAGGGAGAGAGAAAAAACAAGAGAGAGAGGAGGAAAGAGAGAGGAAAGAGGCAAGAGAAAGAACTAAGAGGGAGAGAGAAGAGGAGAGAGGGAGGGAGGGAGGGGAAGAGATAGGATAGAGAGAGAAAGAACAAAGGAAAAGAGAGGGAAAGAGAAAGAGAGGGAAGAGAAAGAGAGAGAGAAGAGATCGGGAGGGAAGAGAAGGAAGGGATGATACGACCATTAGACTAGAGAGAGAAGAGAGAAAGAACAAAAAGAGAGAGAGAGAAAAAGGGAAAGAAAGAGAAGAGAAAACGAGAGAGGGAGAAAAAGATAGAGAGAGAAGAGAGATGAAAGAAAAGAGAGAGAGGAAGAGAGAGGGAGGGAGGAGGAGAGAGGGAGAGAGAGGAGAGAGAGAAAATAGAAATAAAAAGGGGAGAAAGAAAGAAAAAGAAAGAAAGAAAGAAAGAAAGAAAGAGAAAAGAAAGCGAGAGGGAGTGAAAGAGAGGACAAAGAGAGAAGGAAAGAAGGGAAGAAAGAGGAAGAGGGAGAGAAGAGAAAGAAATAGAGAAAAGAAAGGGAGAGAGAGAAAATAGAGAGGGAGGGAAGAGAGGGAAGGGAGGGAGAAAGAAGGAAGAGATACGACCATTGGAGAGAGAGAAGAGAGAAAAGAAAAAAAAAGAGAGAAAGATGAGAGAGGGAAAATGAGAAAACAGAGAGAGGGAGAAAAGAAAGATAAAAAACAGAGAGAGAGGAGAGAGAGAAAGAGGCAAAGAGAGAGAAGAAAGAGAGAGGGGAGGAGGAGAGAGGGAGAGAGAGAAAATAGAAAGAAAAAGGGGAGGGAGAAAGAAAGAAAGAGAAAAGAAAGCGAGAAGGAGTGAGAGAGAACAGAGAGAGAAGGGAAAGAAAGGAAGAGGGAGAGTCAGAGAGGGGGAGGAGAGATAAAGAAAGAGTGAGAGGGGGAGAGGGAGGTTGAAAGAGGAAGAGCAGGAGAGAAGAACTGAGAAGGAGGGAGGAATGGGGGCGAGGGCTAAAGAGAGAAGAGGGAAGAGTGAAAGAGAGAGGAGGAGAAAGAGACAGAGAAATGTGATTCAAAGAAGAGAAAGAGAAGAGAGAGAGGAGAAAAGTGAGCGGGTGACAGAGAGAGAGAGAGAGAGAGAGAGAGAGAGAGAGAGGGAGGGAGAGGTTGCGTCCTGCTGTTCTTCGGCTCCACATGGGGTCGAGTGTAACAGACGAGTTAAGAAAGAGAAAGCCTCGTCAGCACATTTACAAACTCTCTTTACTTTTATCCAAGGACGACTGTGAGAGGAAACGTTTGCTTTGCACATTCTGGATTTAACGCCAAGAAAAGAAGAAGAAGAAGAAGAAGTTTGATTTATTTAGGTAAAAGTGTCCTCTGCGTACTGTCTCTGTCTCTGAACCTGTCACAGTCTCAAGAGCAGACAAGTTTGTCTGCTACAAGTTTGTCTGCTAAAAACAGTTGATGATTTAGGAAATTTTAACTGCAACAACTGGACTCAAAAACATCTTTTTTAAGAAGAAAAAGGTAATAAGTTCAACTGTGTGTGATTTCAACATCTGATAAATGTGAGAGAAGCTAAAGTCTTGTTGTTTAGCATGTTTTGCTCCAACTGTTGACTTGATTTTCTTTGTTTACATGTCAGTTACAAAACCCAGTGCTCAGTAGACTTGTGGTGGGTTGAATTTGTTATCAAACTGTAGTTTATTTTTCCTGTTTTAGCTGTTTATTGAACTCTTACAAGAGAAAATGTCTTTTCTCTCCATTGACTCTAATGCATCCTTGCCACTCAGCATGAATATTTAGAATGCTGTGATGTCACCTGCATAACCTCTATAGATGACTTGCAACATACGTCACTTCCTGTGCCGCCCCGTTTCGGTGAAAACAAAGCCTCGCGTACATTAAAATGAATGAGAGATTATCGATTGTAAACTTCAGATACACGTCTAAAAATTATATTTAGTGTTTTGTATCATGTAGTAAAAGACAAACAGAAGGCAAAGGATCAGCGGTTTGACTTTAGACGCTTCACAAACGTTTTAAATGGATCCAATAGACCCAATGCTAATCATAAATCCTTGTATCAGACGTGTGTATTTTCGTATTAAAACACCCGTGGATGCTCACGTTTTATGAGAAACGAGCTGACAATCAAAATATAAATAAATAATATATATTAATCCACAAAATGATTCGTCTTTTTTGTGCTATGCTAGCTTGATATCAAGA
The DNA here is from genome assembly GCA_038363315.1 of Mugilogobius chulae. Taxonomy (NCBI): domain Eukaryota; kingdom Metazoa; phylum Chordata; class Actinopteri; order Gobiiformes; family Gobiidae; genus Mugilogobius; species Mugilogobius chulae. The sequence continues at coordinate 63,510 of JBBPFD010000489.1, forward strand.
AACATACTTTTTAACTGTAGCTAAGATTGTGCTTGTTTGTTTTATTCACGTCCCTAGGTTATTGTGTTGGATTTCGTTAAGTTAAATTAAATGTCTGATGTCTTTACTGCAATGTGGACATTTGTGGTCAACACATAAGTATAAAACTAGTGGGCTCAAGCTACAGTTAGCAAGTTATTTATAATAATGGACATTATTATAATTCAATATCAAACACACAGAGTCTGGTCAAATATTTACATCATTTATTTGTTATAAAATTACTTCGACTGTTGGCTTTAGTCTCACACATCCTTACAAACGTACGGCTGTTTTTCTATGGCTCCAGGGGCTAGTTTATTTAGTTAATTTATTTGGCCAAAAAGGAGAGAAAAGCGGAACATTTGTATCTACCGCTATTGTGGACTTTTGTGGAGCAGCAAAAATGCCCGTATGTTGCAAGTCATCTATAAGAGAAGTGGGTCTGTATTTGAACAGATGCATCAAACAAATGAAATGAATCAAAGTCATCGAAGAAATCAAAAAGCAGACCGTCAGATGAGCTCACGATTACATTATTATCAGGATATTGTTCAGACTTATGTTAAGGTATACATTTTAAGTGTTAAGTTAAGTGTCTCTGTGATAAGCTTGTCTTGTGTGAAACAGTTTATCTGCAAGTGTGAGTCTGTTTGAGTTAGTGCACTGAAATATAAATGAGGGATAACTGGTCAGAGGTCAAGAGCCGAAACGTTCAGCTGTCATCCTTGAAGAGCTGCACCGTGAGTCGACCTGCTGATTTCTAGGCGCAGGCAGAGTCCGGAGGGTGTCCAGTTTGGGAACCACAGGATTTCATCTCTGCTGTTTCGAGGCCATGGTTCTCGACTGGAAAAAGATGCTCTGCTCTCTCCAGATGAGTGGAGAGTCTTGCCTCAAGTGGAGGAGTTCAAGTATCTCAGGATCTTGTGCACAGTGAATGAAGGATGGAGCGTGAGATTGACAGGAGGATCGGTGCAGTGTCAGTAGTGATGAGGTCGCTGTATCAGACCGTTGTGGTGAAGAAGGAGCTGAGTCGAAAGGCAAAGCTCTTGATTTATCGCTCAATCTACGTTCAAACTCTCACCTTGGACAAAATCGCGAATACAAGCTGTCAAAATGACGCAGGGTGACAGTGTAAGGAGCTCAGTAACACGAGAGAAACTCTGAGTAGAGCCGCTGCTCCTCCACGTCGAGAGGAGCCAGCTGAGGTGGCTCGGGCATCTGTTCCGAATGCCTCCTGGACGCCTCCCTGAGGTCCCACTGGATAGGAGACCTCGAGGAAGACCCAGAACACTCTGGAGGGACGATGTCTCTCGACTGTCCTGGGAACACCTCGAGATTTAACCGGAAGAGCTGGAGGAAGTTTGTGTGGACAGGGAAGTGTGGGCCTCCTGCTCAGACTGCTGCCCCCATGACACAACTCCAGATAAATGAAAGAAATTTATGAATGGATGAATCAGTAAAAAAAAAAGGTCTCTATGGGGGACCAGATTTAGTAAACCCCAGCCCCAGATGCCCATAGCTCCGCCCCTGTAACACTGAGCATCAGTCAGCCTCAGGACTGTCCTGTGTGATCAGAGAAAACACTGCTGCACACACTTTAGTCAGGGCAGTGTGTAAACTTCTGTTTATGTCACAATCTTGCAAAAGCTGTAAGGACATGGATTTTCATGTTGCTTTGCTCAGTTTGCACCGCTGTTATTTTTGCACGTTCACTGTATGTTTTGGACCTTTTTTCTGTCGGTTTAAGGGAGATTTGCACAAAATAAGGATCACTGGCCTAACAGTTGCTTGCAGTTTACCGCTGGAGAGAGAGAGAGAGAGAGAGAGAGAGAGAGAGAGAGAGAGAGAGAGAGAGAGAGAGAGAGAGAGGAGGCACAAATGTTTCTGAATGACCCAAAGAGCCAGGTTTGCCGCCCCCTGAATGAAAGGTTTATAGTTTAAAAATTATCAACGCAAATAAGAAGATGTGAATGGCATTTTTTTTATTGCACTATATTATACACAAATAGTTAAAAAGAACCTCACTCTGTGTATTTTGGGCTTGTTTAATTCTATGTTAAATCACTGCAGTAAAGAGATGTTTTTAGAAAATAAATCTAATGCATTCAGTTATTTAAGAAAAAACTGAATGGAGATTTTTAGTTTTGTCAATATCTTGCAGCCTACAGCTCAAATCTTGTTTTCTCACTAGTGCAAAGATATTCGGTATATTGAGCCCAAAAGTGATTGTTGTATTGATCATCTCCTGTTCTAGTGTCTGTTGGACTCACTTTTCCTCACAATCATCTCTCTTTGGTCTAAACTTGTGTGTGGTGGTGGTAGAAGCAGCAGAGGATCAGGACCGAAGCACTTACCCCTCGATCAATCAGTGCCAGGCCTGATCAATGCTCCCGATCGATCAGAACCTGCTGCTGACCTCTGACCCTGGTTTAAATACTGCTGTGTGCGGAGTTTACAGACGCGACCACAGACTGCAGAGGAACACTGAGTTCTGATTGGCTGATGGCAGTGTTACTGTTTAAAATGGATTATTGACAAAAAATATTAATTATTCTCTAATAAATGACTGCTCAAGAAGAAATACAGACTAGGGCTGCGTACCGATTTTTTCGATACCAGTTATTTTAACAGAACTGGCTTTTCGAGACCGGTTCCTTAACGTTCTTTTTTCGGTTCTTTTTTTTTTTTAAATGTAATTATAAGCCCAAAACAATTTTTTCCATCCTTTAACAATACATTTGTCAAACTATATTTTAAAACACACTTTTAGTTTGTTCAGTTAACTTATTACTCAAAAGCGCATTCAAATGAATCAGCTGTTCCTCACGTGGCTCCCACATGGAGCAAGTTAAGTTTCACTTTCACTTTCTCGCCACACGCGGCAGCTCTGCAACAAAGACGCGACAAGATTTACTTTTGATACTTTTACCCTTCACTTTACCTGGAGACAAAAGGAGAAATGAAGAAGGCTGGATTACATATATTTCTTACTCAGACTTATTTGGCTGCAGCACAGATGCGCCACAGCGATACATTTAGAATCTGCTTTCAACTGCAGCGACGCGCAGGAGGATGTTATGGCAAAGTTTGGATTATATTTTGTGTTTGGCGACATTCTTCTGCGTAAACTTCTGGCTTTGACTTGATAACGAAGAGTTATGAAGCTCAACACGCAGACTTTTGACAGAAAGGCTCGCACCGGAGATCCGTGGTGTTTTTGCTGTTTGTGGAGCGTAGTTCGCGTCAATGTAGGGATCGAGCGCACGTGTGGTGTTTGTTTGCTTGTTGACGCGGAGATTTAAAGCCAAGGAACCGAAAAATGGCACCGAAAGTGCGTCATGTTTTCGGTTCCAGTATTTCCCGAAAGTTTTCGGTCGGTTCCAAGTAGGAACCGTTTTTCGGTGCCCAGCCCTAATACAGACTTTAGAATGTTTGCAACACAGTTTGAGATTTCTCCAAAGTCAGCGGGACTTTGTTAAGCCTGTCCTGGTTCAGTGGTTTAGTCCTGATGTAGTCCAGATTTGGTCTTTGCTTGGTCACGGTTCCCACACGCACCGGAAAACTTGGAAAATTATTAGCCCATTTTCCAGTCATAGAAAAGACATGGAAAATGAGAAAAACAGCCAAATGTCATGGAAAATAAAATGTTTTCCTGGAAAATTATTGGGCCCAATAATAAAATGTACAACAGCGCTAAAACTTGCAAACCCAGATTGCAAAAGCTTACATCCAAAATCTAATGGGGGAGGACCTCCAGACGCACCTCACATCTCATTTATTTATTTATTTATTTTTCCAATTAGATGGTAACCAGCTGTTTTAATTGGAGGCATATATTTTTTACTAAATAGGCTTATTTTTTTATTTTAGTTCAACAGCCTGAAGTTAAAAGTGTGAAAAATCATAATTTTATTCTCATGTTCTTCACTTAATTTTTCAAAAACTTTAGGGAGAGGACCCCCAGACCCCCCACTCATGTTTCTCTCCCTGAACCACTGCCAAAATACTGTGACTGTGATGCTCATGAAGCACTAAAAAGAGGCTATCGAGGGGAACCGCTGCTTTGCACATTGCTCCTGTCTGACAAGATCAACTGATTGTCATAAATGTGGATTATTGAGCTGTCACAAACCTGAAAAACAGGCTAAATATTGATGATGTAGATGTCGTGATTACATTAAATACTTGTAATCGCAAATGTCCTGGAAATGTCCTGGAAAATGTTTTTGGGATATGAGTGGGAACCCTGTACCTGTTTAGGTCTGTTTTAGTCCTGGTTAAGTTCTGCTTTAGTCACTATTTTAGTCTTTCTTTAATCCTGCTCTAGTCCTGGTTTAGACCTGGTTCAGCCCTGGTCCCGGGATGAGTCTCTGGTGGTTTAGTCCTGGTTTAGTCCTGGTTTAGTCCTGGTTTAGTCCTGGTTTAGCCCTGGTTTAGTCCTGGTTTAGTCCTGGTTTAGCCCTGGTTTAGACCTGGTTTAGCCTGGTTCAGGCCTGTTTTAGTCCTGTTTTCGACCTGGTTCAGACCTGGTTTAGCCCTGTTTTAGTCCTGTTTTAGTCCTGGTTTAGTCCTGGTTTAGTCCTGTTTTAGACTGGTTCAGACCTGTTTTAGTCCTGTTTTAGACCTGGTTCAGACCTGTTTTAGACCAGGTTCAGACCTGTTTTAGACCTGGTTCAGACCTGTTTTAGTCCTGTTTTAGACCTGGTTCAGACCTGGTTTAGACCTGGTTTAGTCCTGGTCCTGGGATGAGTCTCTGGTGGTTCAGTTCTGGTTCAGACCTGGTTTAACCCTGGTTTAGTCCTGGTTTAGCCCTGGTTTAGAACTGGTTTAGTCCTGGTTTAGTCCTGTTTTAGACCTGGTTCAGACCTGTTTTAGTCCTGTTTTAGACCTGGTTTAGACCTGGTTCAGACCTGTTTTAGTCCTGGTTTAGTCCTGGTCCTGGGATGAGTCTCTGGTGGTTCAGACCTGTTTTAGTCCTGGTTCAGACCTGGTTCAGACCTGGTTTAGTCCTGGTTTAGTCCTGGTCCTGGGATGAGTCTCTGGTGGTTCAGACCTGGTTTAGACCTGGTTTAGTCCTGGTCCTGGTCTCTGGTGGTTCAGACCTGGTTTAGTCCTGGTTCAGACCTGGTTTAGTCCCGGTCCTGGGATGAGTCTCTGGTGGTTCGGACCAGTTTTAGTCCTGTTTTAGACCTGGTTTAGACCTGGTTCAGACCTGGTTTAGTCCTGGTTTAGTCCTGGTCCTGGGATGGGTCTCTGGTGGTTCAGACCTGTTTTAGTCCTGGTTCAGACCTGGTTTAGTCCTGGTTTAGTCCTGGTCCTGGGATGAGTCTCTGGTGGTTCAGACCTGTTTTAGTCCTGGTTCAGACCTGTTTTAGTCCTGGTTTAGTCCTGGTTCAGACCTGGTTTAGTCCTGGTTTAGTCCTGGTCCTGGGATGAGTCTCTGGTGGTTCAGACCTGGTTCAGACCTGGTTTAGTCCTGGTCCTGGGATGAGTCTCTGGTGGTTCAGACCTGGTTTAGACCTGGTTTAGTCCTGGTTTAGTCCTGGTCCTGGGATGAGTCTCTGGTGGTTCAGACCTGGTTTAGACCTGGTTTAGTCCTGGTCCTGGGATGAGTCTCTGGTGGTTCAGACCTGGTTTAGACCTGGTTTAGTCCTGGTCCTGGGATGAGTCTCTGGTGGTTCAGACCTGGTTTAGTCCTGGTTTAGTCCTGGTCCTGGGATGAGTCTCTGGTGGTTCAGACCTGGTTTAGACCTGGTTTAGTCCTGGTCCTGGGATGAGTCTCTGGTGGTTCAGACCTGGTTCAGACCTGGTTCAGACCTGGTTTAGTCCTGGTCCTGGGATGAGTCTCTGGAGGTTCAGACCTGGTTCAGACCTGGTTTAGTCCTGGTTTAGTCCTGGTCCTGGGATGAGTCTCTGGAGGTTCAGACCTGGTTCAGACCTGGTTCAGACCTGGTTTAGTCCTGGTCCTGGGATGAGTCTCTGGTGGTTCAGACCTGGTTTAGACCTGGTTTAGTCCTGGTCCTGGGATGAGTCTCTGTGGGCAGCTGCAGCTCTGATGAATGTGTCTGTGAGTCTGAGTAAGATCTGTGACAACAACAACAGTGTGGGTCAGAATGTGTCACGTTTTACTGAGAAAATATGATACGAACGAGTCTGGAGCCAGATCTGACAGGAATCTGCACAAACAGAGAAAATGCATCTAAACACAGTCTTAAAGCTGATGAAGGTGAAAATATATGTTTTTTGATTAAAGTGACACCGTGTAACTTTCTGGAGATGAAAAGTCAACAGAATTCAATAGAAACAGACACTGAGCCTTTAACTTTAAATATTATTAAATATTTCTGATCAACAAAATCAGAAGTAACTGAAAATGTAACATAAAGTGGCATTAAAATATAAAATCAAGATCATATTAAAGCTACAAGCAGCATACAAACTGCTTTGAACTGCTCGGTTCACATGGACTCACTGGTGAAGCTTCGTTGCCTGGAAAATTCAGACGATATATTAAAAATATATCGTCTGGCAAACGTGTCCCTCTTTCGGAGTTCTGTAGCTGTGATTGACAGATCTATTAGCCAATCAGAGACATGCATCTTCTGCTGTGTAAAATCCAACATGGCTGCTCCCGACGAAAAAATACATGAAAAAAATATCAGGTGGAACTGTTTAATGTGAGGTGAGTGAAGTTAGATTTTGGTCTAAATGACAGACGACCAATCAGCTCCTTTGTTTCATCTGCGTCACAAATAAACTAATCTGATTGGACGGTACGATGTAGATTTGATCTGAAACACAGGCGGAGGGCGTGGTGACCAGACCCACTCTGAGCAGTTTACTGAAGTGTGGGCTCTGGATCCCAGACAAGAAGCTTCGTCTATGGACTTAATGTTGATTTCTGTGTTAGCTGAAGTACACACCTCATGGGCTAATTTCATAGTTCTTAGGGGGGGACAGAGTGTTGACAACAATATCATTGCTGAACCAATAGGCCCTACACTGGCCTGAATATGCATACGCAGGTTTCATATTTGATTTTTTCATTTTTAGGACAAAAACAACAACATGAGAGCCCACGGTAAGCATGAATAAAATATACAACTCTGAGACCAACTTGGCAAACACACGTTTATATTTTCCCAACTTTTGTTGTAACTTGTCGGATGTTTAAATTTGGTTTTAGAGGCATTAGCTGTTAAAAAGAGCTTTTACATAAACGTGCCTTGCGTCATCACTAGGGATGTCAAGATTAACCGGTTTTTCAATAATCGTGAATATTTTCCCCCACGGTAGGTTATTCGTAGACTTTTTACAACTCACGGTAAACCGCAAACACGTCTTACGTCTTCTGTGACGTGACTGCCGTGCTCGGGCAGCGCCAGCGGAGAACAGCGTTTCATCAACTGAAGGCTGCTGAAGTTACGGTTCAGGAGTTGTTTCCATCCAAAGTATCAAGTCGGGGGTTATTTTTAAGATGACCAGGGCTTTGTGCGGCTGAAGAGTGTCCAATATACAAAACGTGTCATTGTAAAGCTGCCGCTAAAAGCACTAACACATCCAACATGATCCAGCATCTTCGATACGATCATCCCTCGCTGTTCGTCCAAGTAAAGGTAAAGAAACAACGTAAATCCTTTAAACGAAGCGCTCCAGAGAGAGTCACGCAGCTCACGGCAAAAGTAAACGAGTATTTATGCTTCGTTTGACATAAACTCTGACCTGAAAGTAAAACTAAAGCAGAGACGCTGCAGACGTCACATGACGACGCTGGGAAAACAAAACATGTGGATGACGTCGCCTTCGTGAGTCACGTGACAGATATAACACATAATAATAATATTAGTAATGGATCTCTCCTTGTAAGTATAATGAGAATATTAAAGCAATCATTAAAGGGACAATATTTAAAAAAAAATGCTTGAATAATAATTAGTTTAAAACATAAAATTATGTGAACTGCATTTATTATTTTTAATCAAGCCTACATCATATTGATGTAATACAATCAGTGTATTGTCACTGTCAGCAAATCTAATGCCAATAATTTAGATTTAAAATATATATATATATATGTATTTATTTTGTCTTTATGCTGATAATCGTGATTTCTCCTTTTTTTTTTTGACATCCCTAGTCATCACGCACATGTTCATGACGACAGAGTGGAGTTAATGATTCTGGACCTGAGCCCACACCCAGCCCACATTTCTCGCTCGGATGATGGACAGCTGTGGCAGAACACAACGCAAAACCACCGCAGGGACAAAAATGTTTGAAGTGGCCAAATACTGAGCGAGAAGAGATGGTGAAAGAGGCAGGTTTTGATCAACTTTATCTACAAAACTGACTTTGTTGGCCTTATTGACTCTCTGATTGTGGAGTTTGTTGGATCTGTTTTCTGGAATTATTTTGTCGAGTTGCTTTGTAGAGTTTTTTTTCTGTAGCAGTTTATTGTATGGGTTTAGTGCAGCAGTTTTGTGTAGCGGTTCAGTGTATGGCTTTTGTCCTTGCTGCTCCCGCTGCTCCTGTGGTCTGCGTGAGCGATGCGTCCCAGTGTGAGGTGCTAAAGCTGGGTGAGAACGACCTCGCGCTGCCCTGGTGTGACACATGGATCCATCACAACAACACCTCGCTGATCCTGTGGGTGAGGAAAAAGACTAAAGCAGCAAAAAGACCTGGTGTAAACACGAAAAACCAGGTAGAACTATGACCAGCAGGACTGACTAAAGCAGGCAGGACTAAAAGCCAGGACTAAAAGCAGGACTAAAGCAGGTCTAAAACAGGACTAAAACAGGGACAGGGACTAAACAGGACTAAAGCAGGACTAAAGCAGGTAAAACAGACTAAAACAGGACTAAAACTAAAGCAGGACTAAAGCAGGTTAAAACAGGACTAAAACAACTAAAGCAGGTCTAAAACAGGACTAAAAAAGGACAGGTCTAAAACAGGACTAAAACAGGACTAAAGCAGAACTAAAAGCACTAAAAATATGACCCAAAGCAGGACAAAAACAAGACTTAACTATCAGAGACTAAACAGCCAGGGTCATAAAACAACTAAACAGCAGGACTAAAGCAGGTTTAAAACTGGACTAAAACAGGACTAAATCAGGACCATAAAGCAGGTTTAAACAGGACTAAAAACAGGTCCAAAGCAGGACTAAAGTAGCCACTAAAAATACGACCAAAGCAGGACTAAAACAGGGCTGAACCAGGACTAAAACTGAACGAAAATGGGACAAAAATTAGGATGAAACAGGACTAGAACAGGACTAAACCAGGTCTGAGTCAGGTCTCGTGTCCGTCATCTGCTGTTTGTAACACGTCTGTTTTTGCACATATTTCATGGTTGTTTTTTCTTCTTTTCTGGGCTCTGGTTCTTGGAGCAAACGGCGGCGCTAACATAAGGCTCAGTGTTCTGGCGTGATGGAGCGAGGAGCAGAGGGAAGCGTCTGGGGAGAGCGGGGAGAGGGAAACATTTGTCATGATCTGATATTTATCATCAGAGAGAGAGAGAGAGAGAGAGAGAGAGAGAGAGAGAGAGAGAGGGAGAGAGAGAGAGAGAGAGAGAGAGAGAGAGGGAGAGAGAGAGAGAGAGAGGGAGAGAGGGAGAGAGGGAGAGAGAGAGAGAGAGAGAGAGAGAGAGAGAGAGGGAGAGAGAGAGGGAGAGAGGGAGAGAGAGAGAGAGGGAGAGAGAGAGAGAGGGAGATGGAGAGTCATGATGTGAGAATGTGACGCAAATGGAGAGGAATAACAAATGAACAGAAGGAAAGATCTGATTTATAACAACACAACTGCACTTAAGCAGGACTAAAACAGGACTAAAACAGGACTAAAGCAGGACTAAACAGGACTAAAACAGAACTAAATCAGGACTAAATCAGGACTAAAGCAGGACTAAAAACAGGACTAAAGCAGGACTAAACAGGACTAAAACAGAACTAAATCAGGACTAAAGCAGGACTAAAACAGGACTAAAACAGGACTAAATCAGGACTAAAGCAGGACTAAAACAGGACTAAAGCAGGACTAAAACAAGACTAAAACAGGTCTAAAACAGGACTAAAACAGGGCTAAAACAGGACTAAAACAGGACTAAACAGGACTAAAACAGGACTAAAACAGGACTAAAACAGAACTAAACAGGACTAAAACAGGACTAAAACAGGACTAAAACTGGACTAAAACAGGACTAAAACAGAACTAAAGCAGGACTAAAGCAGGACTAAAACACGTCTAAAGCAGGACTAAAACAGGTCTAAAGCAGGACTAAAACAGGTCTAAAACAGGACTAAAACAGGACTAAAACAGGACTAAAGCAGAACTAAAATAGGTCTAAAGCAAGACTAAAACAGGTCTAAAACAGGACTAAAACAGGACTAAAGCAGGACTAAAACAGGTCTAAAGCAGGACTAAAATAGGTCTAAAGCAAGACTAAAACAGGTCGAAAACAGGACTAAAGCAGGACTAAAAAAGGACACAGGCAGGACTAAGCTATAATAAAAATACTATGAATGCTTTTGCGCCAATCTTCTTTTTGGGTGTTTATTAATGGTCCACAGCAACATCTTCAAAACCTTAGGTAATATATTTGTGCCTTTTTATTGGTTTGATTCTGGGTCAGAATCCTTATGATTTTTGTGTCTAAATAGGGGTTGTCAGGGGCCAAAATCTTGTAACACTTTGAGCTACAGGTCCATGTTACACTGCAGTCTGGCTCTGTCCTGTGGGTCTTTCACACCAAGCCGAGGGTCGTCCATCTGAACCGGTTTGGCAACTTCTGCCAACAGGCGGCTCACGTGTGTTTGGTGTGAATGAGGCTGTCGAGGGTCAGAGGAGCGGAGCAGGTCGAGGAGGTTTTGAAGACTTGATTGTAGAGTCGGCATCGCCAGCGGTCACTAGTTGCCGCACATGCGTCTGTTTGATTGGCCCGTGACCAGGATTCAGTGCGCAAGAAAATAGTGCGGAAAACCGAAAATGACGCTTACGAAAAAACAGTATTTACCCGAGCATGGTTCAAACGGGACATAAATACGGACGTAAATAATTTGGTCCGAGGAAAACAAAGATGGAGGAGTAGCATCAGTAGTACGAAGGACTGTAGCGGGAAATAGAAGTTGAGCCTAATCCGTAAAATAGACTGTGGTTATAAACCTCTAAAGTGCAATGGAATGCAGCAAATTGCAGACAATTTGTTCAAAATATTCTTGAACGAACACTCTTTACAATAACATACAATTCAATATAATGTAACCTAATTCAGTATAAATATGGACACAGTTGTCATATTTAATTACATCATTGGTAGTAGACTTATAATGCAGCCCTCGACCAGCTCTGACTAGATCAACTCAGCCCCAGCCGAAGGTCATTATTAAGGACAAGGTACAATCACATTAAGCTCAAAGGCAGAGATGCTTGGACCAGATTCTTTACAGCTAATTTCTATCTGTAGTCCTGGGAGGGGAGAGGGGGGGCACATTAGAAAGGTTTTTAGTTGTAGGAGGAAACCGGACACCAGGAGGAAACCTACACAGACATTGAGAGAACATGCAAACTCCACATAGAAAGGCCCCGGACCACCAGGGAGTCAAACCCAGGACCGTCTCGCTATGAGGCCAGAATGCTAACCACTGTGCCACCGTGTCGCCCATTTGGTCTAAATGCTAACGCTAACAGGAAATGCCCATATGTACAGAAGTTAGCTGTATTGAATATAAACAACCCAACTGACATTTCGTGCACAGAGCCTCTTGTTTTTACAAGAAATAAAGTCGTTTTCATCCTTAGCCGTAAAAGTGATGTAGTTCAATTTGGCCCTCAGACCTCGTTCATTCAAAACTCTGGTCTATATAATTGATTAGCCCTGCGTTAAGCACTTACTGATACTGGTATTGAACAATATTTAAAGCCACGTGATCAATATTCAGCTGGAAAAGCTGGATCATACACACACTCTCTCTGTTCATGTTTTTCTCTCTGATCCTTTTTACTCTACCCTCATCTCTCTCTTTCAATTGCTCTCTCTCTCTTTTTCTCTCTGCCTCTCTTGCTTTCGCTCTCCTCCCTCTCTCTCTCTCTCCCTCTCTCTCTATTTCTACCTCTTCATGTCTCTCTCTTTAACTATCTGAGTCTTTTTCCACACCTCTGCAGTTTTTGCTCCTCTCCTGATCCATCACACCTCTTCCCCTCCCTCCCTCGTTCCTCCTGTGCGATAGAGAGATGAGGAGAGAGAGAGAGAGGAGAGAGAGAGGGGGGTGAGTTAGAGTTAGCTCATAATCTCGCAGAAGGAGCAGCGCTGTCCAACTTTGAGAAATGGGACCCATCATAAAACTGCACTTCTCCCACTGCACAATATATATACTTCTACCACGAGAGAGAAAACAGGCCACCAACAGGACCAGGCTGAAGCAGGTCTGAACCAGGTCTGAACCAGGTCTGAACCAGGTCTGAACCAGGTTTGAACCAGGTCTGAAGCAGGTTTGAACCAGGTCTGAACCATGTCTAAAGCAGGACTAAACTTACATACACAATACATACACGTATACTTCCCCCACATGAGAGAAAACAGGCCACCAACAGGATCAGGTCTGAACCAGGTCTAAAGCAGGTCTGAACCAGGTCTGAACCAGGTCTGAACCAGGTCTGAACAGGTCTGAACAGGTCTGAACCAGGTCTGAACCAGGTCTGAACCAGGTCTGAACCAGGTCTGAACCAGGTCTGAACCAGGTCTGAACCAGGTCTGAGCCAGGTCTGAACCAGGTCTGAACCAGGTCTGAACCAGGTCTGAACCAGGTCTGAGCCAGGTCTAAATCAGGACTAAAGCAAACAACAAACATAACAATAGTCAACATGTGCATAATAAATGTTTATACTTTATTTTTATTGAGCTCATACTCAAAACAAAAGTATAAAATATAAGACGAGATAGTTCCTTCGGAAGCTTCCTGTCCTCTCCTGTGACGTGTTTTTCGTCATTACCGTAATTACTCTCCATGTTGCGAATTACTTTTTCTTGTGCGGGCCACTTTACCGCGGTGAGCCGATGCTAGCGCATGTGACAGTCATCAAACCAGGAAACTGCAGGAGCGACTTTCCGCTCCAGTTTATGAATCTGAATAAACATCAGTGTTTGTCTGTCGAGCAATCCTGGTCAAAAGTACAAATCCTCTTGAAATCAGACCGATAAAACTCTGTCCATCCCGTTGTTTTGTCGAATGAAGTCTTATCCGCGCTCCGTAGTTAACGTCAGGTCCATTAAACTGCAGCCTCCTGTTTACAGATTCATAGGTCATGTGTTTGCGCAGGCGACAACACCGTGCGCTCTGCAGGGGGCAGTCTAGTGGCCTCCTTGACAGAATAGCAGCGCGCATGAACGAGATTGAAAGCAGCATCTGTCCCTCACTGCTTCCTCAGTTTGAGGGAGCGGGAGAGCGCGAGTCCGGTCGGGATGCAGGTCACTATTTAGTAGACTATATATATAAGGGCAGCTCCATTTTCAATCCGTCAAAATGAAAGAGGGCCTTGAAAAATTTCCGTCAAAGCAAACTACAATCAGTAAATGACGGAAAATTGTCGGTTAATGTAACCTCTGGTCTACAGCAGGACTAAAGCAGGACTAAAGCAGGACTAACCAGGACTAAAGCAGGACTAACACCGGGCTCACACTGCCTCCAGATCCAGATCCATATCCAGATCCGGATCCGTCTGGGTCCGGTTGTCACTCACACTGCCTCCAGAATATGCATGCGTATGCACGGGCTCTGCTGGCCTCACGAGACCACGAGTTCACGGGGATTCACGCTCAACTTGGGAGTTTCAGGGAGTTTACGTGATCTCTGACACATGGATGTGTAAACAAGGAACACTTGCGCCGTGTTTTTGGCTTATTTCACGTCACTTCATTTTCTGTTGGATTTTTCGACGCATAATGGGTAAGTACGGGACGTTTATTTACCTCCTGTGTGTTCAATAGTCGTGTATATGTCGAGCATTTTGCTGTATTTGTTGTAGTAGCAGAAACGTAATGTTTTTACTTTGAAAACCACCGGATTCTCTTCACCCGCGAGCGCTTGGTTTCCTGTTTGTCGTGTCTTCTTTTCACAACTTTACCAAAAAGGGCTCCGGAGCGCTCCGGCAGTCCGGAAAAATTTAAATGAAACGGAAACGATACGGACGTACGGAGCAGAGCCGCGCGGCTCGCCGGACCGGACGGATCGCGGTGTGAGAGCCTCTCATTACTTTTCAAGAAACGGAAAGCCTCCGTACGCCGGACCGGAGTACGGACTGGATCCAGTGTGAGACCGGGGTAAACCAGGACTAAAGCAGGACTAAACCAGGACTAAACTAGGACTAAACCAGGTGTGATGAGACTCTACGGGCAGGTCTAAAACAGGTCGACACGAGAACCCAAGCAGGTCAAAAGCCAGACTCAACTAGGTCAAAACCAGCACTATAAACCAGGTCTACAACAGGACTAAAGCAGAACGGGTTAGGTCTAGAGCTGGAACAAGTGAAAATGAATGAATGCACACGAGCGTAATCACATGGAGTTACTCTTCTGTGATTGGCCGATAAACATTTTAGATTATTGTCATTTTCGGAGATTTACTGGGGTTGGAATCACGATCTAACAGTTTTTAGTTTATTGGCACGGCCCTGTTTCAAGAATACTTTTTACAAAGGAAAAAACATTCACCTTCAGACGCAGGATAAAGAGAGAGACGTTCTGTGTTTAGTGACAGAATAATGTGACGATGATGATGTGATTTGTGTTGTTTTGGTGCAGAGGAAATGAAGCTTCTGCAGACGAGAGAGAGAGAGAGAGAGGGAGAGAGAGAGAGAAAGGGAGATGGAGGAGAGAGATGAGAGAGGGAGAGAGACGATAATAGAGAAGGGGGAGAGAGAGAAGAGAGAGAGAGAAGAGAGGGAGAGAGGGAGGAGAGAGAGAGAGAGAGAGAGAGAGAGAGAAGAGAGGGAGAGAGAGAGAAGAGAGGGAGAGAGAGATGAGAGAAGAGAGGGAGAGAGAGAGAAAGGGAGAGAGAGAGAGATGAGAGGGAGGGAGAGAGAGAGAGAAAAGGAGATGGAGGAGAGAGATGAGAGAGGGAGAGAGACGATAATAGAGAAGGGGGGAGAGAGAAGAGAGGGAGGGGGGGGAGTGAGAGAGAGAGAAGAGAGGGGGAGGAGATAGATAGACAGAGAGAGAGAGAAGAGAGAGAGTGAAGAGGAGAGTGAGAGAGAGAGAGACAGTGAGACAGAGCGAGAGAGAAGAGAGGGAGAAGAGAGAGAGAGAGAGAAAGCTGAAGAGAGAGAGAAAGAGAGGAAAGAGAGAGAGGAGAAGGGGAGAGAGAGGAGAGAGTGAGAGGGAGAGAGGGGGGGGGGAGAGGCGCAGCGTGTGGGAGGAGTGGATAATGTAAAGATGAGAGAGGAGAGAGAGAGGGAGAGAGAAAGAAAGAAAGAGAGAGAGGAGAGGAGAGGAAGAGAAAGAAGAGAGAGGGGGAGAGGCGCAGTGTGTGGGAGGAGAGAGTAATGTAAAGGTGAGAGAGAGAGAAGACTGGCTAAAAGAGAAAAGGAGAGAGAGGTGTCAAAAAGAAAAGGAGAAAAAGGAGAAGGGAAGAAGGCAAGACAATAACAGCAGAACAAGAAAAGACAGAGAGAGAGAGAGAAGGAGAGAGAGAGAAGGAGAGATTAAAGTGGATTAACCAGAGCAGAGGTGGAGATGGCAGTGATAATTGGCACGTCTTGTGGAAGTGCTGTTTTTGAGCCACTCCACTGCTCTGCCATTATCTGCCACGCGCCACACGCCTCCTCGCTCGCCCCTCGCTCACCACCTCCTCGCTTGCCCCTCGCTCGCCCCTCGCTCGCCCCTCGCTCACCTCCTCGCTCGCCCGCAGCCTGCTCCTGTCGACTTTTACCTGGTCAGATGATGTGCAAGAGCCAGTTAAATAACATTGTGATTTGCCCATTAAATATCTTAAAGGTTATTTCACATTTCCTCATTGATTTTTTTACAAAACAAGGCCTGCATCACGTCCAGGAAAAGATTATCGAAATGGTAAATGACAATCGTGTTGTTTCTTAAATCAGATGCAGAAGACTTTCTCTGAACAATGTGAGGTTTTGTTATGGAAGAGCTGGAAACATTAAACGTTAATACGTCTATAAAACCATGACGATGGGATTCTTAGATTAGTCTGGAACTGAGTGTTTCACATTCAGTCTTCTCTCAAAAGTAATGTTTAATGATACATACAGCTGTTTTCTCAATTTACTCTAGAAACCTGCACAGAACAAGTTGTTCAGTCTCGTTCCTGATCCTGACGAGCACCTGTGCCTGCACGAGGAACCCGTCACTCCCTACGAGTCTTGTTGTTTTGTTTTGTTTTTGATGTCTGAACTCTGCATAAACAGGCTTTGAAATGACCATTAAATCATCTGAAATAATTACTGAACCTATTGACATTCAACAATCTCAATGTGACCGACGTGTATTTCTTTTCTGAAGTACAAATTGACACACATTTTCAGATAAATCTATGGATTATTTTGCCCAAACTCCACATTTCCTCACACAAAAAAAGGAAATGCAGAAGAAAATTGTCGTGGAATGTAGAAGGATAATCACTCGACGTCAGTTTAGACATGACCTGCAGAAACACACACTGTCTGTCTAGTTGGCTGGGGAAACAACAAAACACTACACGAGCAGCTGTTTGGATCAGGGCTGAACCGGTCTGACAGACGTCTGTCTCCTGAAGCTTGAGACACTGTTTTCTCACAGTTTTTTTACATGAATGTAACGTGTTTAAGACATGAAGACCAATTTTATTCACAAATGTTGATTTAGCAGCGCAACTTTTGTTTTCTCACAGAGATAAACCTTTGTAGTTAGCTGACAACAGCGCTGGCGAGTGTTGCTGCTACAGCTTGTGTCTATGAGCCGCAGCTCTTTCTGCTGACAGGCTGCGCGCACATCCCCCATGTTCAGAAACCAATAATCCCTCTATATGAAGTTGAATAAACATCACTTTGGAAGACATCTGTCTGTGTAAATGTGCTAGATAAATAAACCATTCATTCATTCATCAGTGTTTGTCTGTCAAGCTCATGGTCAGGAGAACTAATCCTCCTGAAGTCAGACCAACACACTGTCTGTCCTGTTATTTTTGTCAGAAGAAGTCGGTTCTGCTCTCTGCAGAGTGAGTACGGTTCATGAGACTGCAGTCTGTGTCTGCAGATTTATAAATATAAGATGTGTCTGCACCTCACAGGAGTCAGTGCTGCGTCTCTCTGTTGGAGCAGCAGCGTTTGTCTCTCACTGTGTTCAAAATCTAAGACAGAGAAAGAGTTCTAGTCTGGTCCAGAGTGTTTTAATGGTCAGTTCAAAGTTAAAACTGCCCGATCTCAAAATATGTATTAGCCTTAAAATGAAAATTGTGTTGACACCTCAGATGTGTCTTTTAAACACCCAGGCACTAACCCAATTGTTAAGGGCAAGAAAGCTCTCTGGTTGAAAACAGCTCTTACTACGGCCAAAAGAATTATCCTAAGACACTGGAAAGACCAGAATGACCCCACACATGATACTGCGTTGTCAGAAACCGCCTCATATGAGCGACTGATTTATAAAATAAATGATCAAATGCTTTTATATGAAGAAATATGGGAATCATCATTTCTGGCCTCAAACTGAAAATACAAACTGCGCCTTTTTCCTTTTTTGTGTGACTGGCAGGGGGTGGGGTGTTCAGTTGAGGGGAAATTGGATTGTCTCATCTGTACTATTCTTTTTATTTTGTGTTTTTTTCTTTTTTATTTATTGTTTTGTCTTGTTTTTTTAGTCATTGTACATTGTCATTGTGGAGCTGTAGATTTTAGGTTTGTCAAAAGTATCCGAAAGTCTGAAACTAATTTGAAAAAGGCAATAGCTTAACCTCATAAAGAACCAGTCTTTTTCACTAAAACGCCCACATTTTGTAACAACAGTCAAGCTGGTTGTAGCCAGAATAACACCAGTTTGAACAAAATTTGGGTTTTGACAAAGCTTCTTTAAAACCTGAAGGTAAGTTAACAAACAAATATATAGAAATATATATAGAAATAATAAAATAAATATACAGAAGTTAGTTTATTTTTATGAGAAAACTGAAACTATTGGAAAAAGGTGGGAGGTACCACACATTGGTTCAAAAAAATAACATTAGCTGGACAAAATGTGCCATTTTCTGATGAATTTTAGAATAACAAAACTACTTCAAAACCAAAATATTCAACAAAGGATCTCATTATATTTTGTGCTGAAAATGCCAGTTTATTTTATATAAAGTTGACGTGAAAAGAGCAGTTTTATTTTAATTGTGGTTCCATATTTAGCATCAAGAATCAAGTTTATTCTTATTTTGAAATTTAGTATCATGACTCTTGATGTAGGCAAACAAGTTTTTACGTCAAAAACACAAACTTCTGTTCAATCTGAGCCTCCTGAGACGCTTCAAACATTCATAAGACAAGTTCACGATTATTAGATTACTAAATGAGTTGATGAATATTTCAATAATCCATTCGTTGTGAACAATCAATTAACTTGCCGCAGCCCTAGTTGCAGTGGCGGAGCGTCAGGGCCTGCAAAGCCTGCTCTGCTGGCCTAAAGCTAAATAACAAACTGATAGAAATCATAAATAGTGCATGCATGCTTATTAATAATTCTTATAGTTATTATTTATCAGCTTCTTCGTAGCATTTCCCATGGTTTCGCAGCTTTCAGGTGTGTGTTTCAAAATATATTCATCATATATTCATCAAGCAATATTATGATAGCAGTTTTGTCACAGTGGCTAAAGGGAGAGAAGAAATCGATTTAGTTGCAAATTTATTGGTAAAGCCTTTTTCAAGACGGACTTTTCAATAAAAGCTGAACATTGTTAAGAAACACACCAGACTCAGACAGTTGTTAGTCAAACCAAAGGACAAAATACAACCAGAACACAAATGTGATGTCATATATGAAATACCATGCCTATCATGCAATAAAACATACATAGGGGAAACAGGAAGATCTTTTGGAACACGGAAAAAAGAACACCAAAAAGAATGTGAAAAAGAAACAGCCAATAGACAAACAAGAGCAATAAAAGAACAAGCAGAACAGGAAAACCTAAAATCTGCCATATCAGATCATTGCAAGAGACAGAACCACATCATGGACTGGAAGAAAGCCAGGGTCATCCGTGCTGAAAGTAACAAATACCACCGCTGGATCAGGGAGGCCATCGAGATCCGCAAACGAGGAACTCACAGCATGAATCGTGATGAGGGAGCTTACACCTTATCACATACATGGGATTCAGTCCTGGAGAAGACGCCAGACAGTAGGGGGCGCAAGTTCCCTCTATTGTCTGGCAAAACCGTGTAAGCAGCCTACAAGACACGTCACCCATACCAACCAGTGACGCTTCTGAGGAAGGCTACAGGAAGTAGCTGAAACATGTAAAGCAGGTAAAGAAACACTCCTGTCTGACAAAAAGAAAAACACTTTTGGAGATTGTTAAGAAGACCGGACAACTCCAAACCCAGCAGCTCTCCGAGCGCCTGTCACCAGCGGGTAAGGGATTTGTTCTGCGGGACACTTACAAGGTGCTTTCCAAATTTTTTGGTGAACCCAGAGTGGATTTACAGCTAAACGAGCAAGTGTCGAGGGAAACATAGCTGTGAGAGAGGAGCCGATATGAGGAAAATCTACGAGGTCACTGGCAGCGTTGCAGGTGGCCCAGGGGCGAGACGGGGTCCAGCGCAAGATCTGTGCGTACATTACCACCAGCTCCTTTGCATTGCGTAACTATTGGTGAGTAAATATTTTTGTGTGTGTAAATGTGTTTATTCTGGCTATAAAAGTAATGATGCTTTGCTCTTTATTGTGTGTCTGCGTAATAAAATAATAGCCATCAGCTGGTTATTGACAAGAGAATATATTTAAAAGGAGCACCACTGAAGGCCTAGGCAAGTGATTAAAAGTTACACAGTGCCCCTTTAAACTCCCTCTGCAGCAGAAGTTGAGCTGCGTGGTCGTGTGTGATCCTGCGACGGCTCCGGCCCTGATTGTGATTCCAGAACAGACGCATTTCACACCAGCAGCAGACGCAGAAATTAGCACCGCCGCTTCCAAATTAAATTAAACAGAGAAGAATCCTTTTAGAGAGAGCTTCAATGGGAGATAAGAAGAACGCGCCGCTGACAAGTCCAGTCCTTCTGATAAAACGAAGACAGAAGTGACACGAGGAGCGGACGGAGGATGACGACAACCAGGAATCTACAAACAGAGGCTTGAGAGGAGAGAGGACTATTGCAAGTAGAGCTGAGCAAAATATCAAATTCTAGATATAGAATGTTGTTTTGTAGGTATGCAAACATTTTATATCGAGTATATCGTGCAGTTAAAACATGCTGCAAAAGAGCTAATTTACAAAAAAAACAAACTGATGATGTACAATTTAATCTTATTAGATCATTTAAGGATGGCGTTTTTTTCAGTGTAACTAATTGAACACAGATTTTAAAACATTTATGTTGAACTGACAAAATATCGTCCAGATATCGTGATCGAGATTCGCCAAATGTTCATTTTTGTCAGTATTTCCCAGCCCTACAAGTGTGTTTCAAACCTTGATGTTTGCACTGAAATGGTGTGATATTTCTGCACCCGTTACTTTCCATTCATGTGTTTGTGATACATGAACTTTGTTAAAGACATTTACATTTGAGTGAGACACAGGTCAGAGGTGTAAGTGCTGTTTCTGAATCTGCAATGAAAGTAATGTAATGTAATGTTTATTAAAGACACAGTGGCAGACATGCTTGTACCAGATTGTAGCTTACAGCTAATTTCCATCCGTAGTCCTGGGGAGGGGAGGCACATTGGACATGTTTTAGTTGTAGGAGGAAACCTACGCAGACACGGGGAGAACATGCAAACTCCACATAGAAAGGCCCCAGGCGGCCCGGGAGTCGAACCCAGGACCTTCTTGCTATGAGGCCAGAGCGCTAACCGCTGCGCCACCGTGTCGCACTAATAGTCCTGGGAAAGGGGAGAGGTGACATGTTTGCAGTTGTAGGGGAAACTGGAGCACTCGGAGGAAACCTACATAGACACAGGGAGAACAAGCAAGATCCCGGGACCTTCTTGCTGTGAGGCAACCATTGGTGTTTACAATGTTGAGGTGCAACAATTAGTCGACCTAATCGATTACGTTGGTTAGAAAAATGCAATGACCCCTGTGGAGTGGCACGCTTTTTGAATCGTGCCACTAAATAATGTCCCAGCTTTAACTGATCCATTATGAACATCTGGGCTGTATTTCTACTAGGGCCAAACCAATACTATATCGGCCGGTATGAGCACTTACAAACCTATTAGCAATCGGCCAAATTCTGGCCAATATACCTCCAATATTTTGAACATGTTGTACGTTATTTTAAAGCTTATATCTTCCAGAATAAAACCATTCTATTCAACCAGCAATCAGATCAACATATAGCGCAGTTATTATATTTATCTGTGGAGTTGTTTGCTATCAGACTGCACCTGAACGCAGCACCAGGCTAACGTTCTGCATCACTGCATTACAAGTGCGCTCTGAGGAAACTCTGGATTTAAATGCTCTCAACTCTGCGACTAACGCAAGAAAAGGAAGTAACTTAGATGAAACTTTTGATTCCAGGAAAAGCGATCTAATGTGAACCGCAGCTGAATAGGAAGTGAAACTAAAATAAAAGTAAAATAAAGAGCATCGTCAAAGCCGCTTTGATGGTGCGATCTATGCAACACCTGCAAGTTCAACTCAAACTGTCTGTGTGGACGGTGTCAGGGACTGTACACACGCTCGTCACATTTCTGTGGATGGTCAATACACACACGGCTTTCTATCAGTTATTCATCAAACACAATATCTTTCAACAGTCTGTAAAATGTAACATCTGCATTTTAGAGCAGAATAACACAACCTGATACAGTACTACAAGTGTTCAGCGGACCACAATCACACTTCTATTCCAAACTGAAGCTTATCTGAAGCCTCAGAGCAGACGAAGTAGCTCAGGAATCTCACAACTATAAGATTAAACAATAAAGACACATCTTCAAATAAAAGACTTGATAAAACTGATCGAAAAATCACCAGAATGCACTTTTTATTCCCAAATTTTCCAAGGGGATCCACCAGACTCCCCTCAACTAAAATGTCATCTCCTCTGAGGAAAAATTTCACCTGTAGCACCTTGTTTCAGTCTGTAGGTGGCGTGTTTCTCACCTGTAGTGCTTCGTTTACACCTGTAGAGGGCGTGTTTCTCACCTGTAGTGCCTGGTGTCAGTCTGTAGGTGGCGTGTTTCTCACCTGTAGTGCCTGGTGTCAGTCTGTAGGTGGCGTGTTTCTCACCTGTAGTGCCTGGTGTCGCGCAGGGCTCTGTTGCTGGGGATTCTCTCGCTCTCTCGCTGGTTGAAGGCGTACAGAGTGTAAGGATCGTCTCCGGGTTTCCATCTGCGGGCGTTTAGATACGAACGCTCGTCGAACCCCTCCAACAGGTCGTCCCACTCCGAGTCCGACATCTGCGGGAACAAAAACGCTTTTAACACGACGAGTACAACAAACGTGACGCATCAGCCGGTCTTACTTTACATCACATCACTAGAGCTGTAGTCGACGACCAAAGATGTTCTACAACTAAAGGCATGTCCCATCGATCAATTAATCAACAAGGGGACGTGGCCAAAGCTGTCAAACCCAAAAAATGTCTTTGATCTGATCATTTATCTGACACTAACAGTTCTTAAAACACTAGAATGCTTTGGAGTTACGCAAAAACAATTTTGTACACAAAAGGCAACAAGTAACTGAGTAACCTAATTTTCTACTGTTTCATATAAATTCAATCATTCACTATTAATTAGTCAACTACTAGAAATGTTGGTCGACTAAGACTCCTTCGACTTCCTTTGTAGGCAGAGACTTTTTAGCTTCATCAGTGTAGTCCAAGAAGTAAAGTGGAAAACGTATCAACACTTTTTGTCATTTCTGTGAGAAAATAGGACAACATACACAAATTGAAATCTCAACTCATGTTGGTTCTGTCCAACACATCACTTCATCTCTGCTTGCTGATTGGCCGATTGTACTTCCTGGTTTTGAAGAACTCTCTGGAGCTGGACTAGTGTTCACCTGGGTTGCTTGGAAAAGGTTGGTGCTGGATAGTCGAGTCCAGAGAGACAGAAGAAAGCGTGTTGCTATGGTAATGTTCTTATGAAATGTATTTTTTATCTCAACCTTTACCCAAACCATTTTCCTAAACTGACCCGTTCTTCTAAGCTTTATTACCGTCCCTCCGGACCAGAGTATGTAGCATTAAGGATGTGCATCGATCAAGTTTCAAAGAGCGTGATTGACAGATTAATTGGTTTATTGTATGAAAACAAACACAGCTGCTTACAAGAAAAAAGTCTATTGAAAAAACATATATCACAAGGACTGAAAAACATTACGGATTTCTGCAGCATCAATGAGCAAAATAAAAATACTTGATCAAGGTTCTCACTCATAGTCCAAAATACTTTCCTGGACAATCCCAAAGAGGATATTAAGCAATCATGACACCTAAATTAGTATTTTCTAGATTGTTTTGCAAAGTCTATGGCAGCCTAAACACACCCAGTAACAGCCAGAAAGGCCCAAAGCCATAAAAGGTGGACACCAAAGAGTGATGGGTCTGGGGGTCCTCCCTCAGGAAAATTTGAACCCAAGTGATGATATTTCCTGCATTGTGATGACATTTTGTAGTTTGACTAAGAGGACAACATATTAGTGGAGTAAACAATGAAAAATAAGGTTTTAGTTAAGGTAGTTTTACACCAGTTTAGAGTTTCAGAGAAGGAAAAGTAACAGATATTACAGAACAATAAGTTACAACCAAAATTTGCTTAGGACATGATTAATATTGCTCACCTGGTAGTAAAATAATAGTTTGGGCATTATTTTATGATTGATTAAATCACAGGGTTTCCGCTACATGTAATTGATCGTGGCGCACCGCCACGGCTAAATAAAAGCCGCCACACTTTCAGAATGCCTTTTTTTTTTTTTCATCGTTGTCTTTTGTCATTTGTGTTCAGGGCCGGAGTGGGACTCATTTTCAGCCCGGGAAAATTTTTAATGGACCAGCCCTCTGACAAATAAAAATGTAAATATGTATGCGATTATTAATATTCTATTTTACTTTTATTATAGGTGCTCAAAATGAGTGGGTTATTTAGCGCCCCAGCAAAGTCAACTGAATCTTAATTTTTTAATATAACATGGTTTTGATGTAATTCAGGGGGGTCTGGGGGAATTCTCCCCCAGGAGAAATTTTAAAAATTCTGTGCAATTTCCTGCATTTTGGTGAGTTTTAGATGTGATATTCTTATTATGTGATGTAATTTTACTATAATTAAAAAGACATGAGTCAGTTTATTAACAATATAATTATTATCAAATTCTAATATCAATTTAAAATTTTTCATGTTAGATGAGCCCCCCCTTTAAAGGTCCTCTTTTTTTTTAAACCGGCCCTGCTCTTCCCAGCGCAGACCGTGAAGAGGCATGGAGCCTTTACGCAGCAGTGACAGTGGAGCAGGAGCTGTAAAAGCTTTAAAAACACCACAAACTTCACTAACTTGTATCAGGACGTCTGAACTCATGTTTAGTATCACTTTTACATCTCCTGTGTCTTGAGACAGTGAATTAAATGCTTCGTAACGTCCCGTCAAATTCCGCGCGCCCGCCCCATTGAAATGAATGGAAATTTTCAGTAAAGGCGAAAACAATCATAACTCCGTGAATCTGAGGTCTATCTTCGTGAAATAAAAAGTGGCTGAAAGCTTGTGAGTAGTAGAGTGTCGCTGTGGACTTCAAAACACTCACAGGGCTCAGGATTTCTTCGTTTTAGCTTAATTAGGAGGATCAGCCAGGTTACAGCACAGCAGCTTTACACACATGCGGCTCTCTCTCTCCCTCATGTCGGCGAGAGGGAAAGAGAGAGAGCGCGTGGAGGCGCAAATGTTTTTGGAATGAGCCAAAGAGCCGCACTCTGATTGGTCAATAGCCGCATGCGGCTCGCAAGCCTCGGGTTCGCCACCCCTGCTCTAGAGCAACTACCCTCGTGCTTTCAGCACGTCTCTGCGTCTTGGTCCCACCCGACAACAGAACGGGAAATGTGGGCTGACTTGGGACGAGGCTCGGGCCGCTCCAGTCACATCTGTACAAACTGCACTGACATGTACATGGCCCACACCGGCCCTCAAAGCCCCCGGCCCTTCGGGAATTCTCCCGACTCTCCCGATTAGCCACGCCGGGCCTGTTTGTGTTAGACGCACCAATGGCGGTAACAGCAGGTAAAGTGATTCTTCTGAACGAGGTTTTCACGGGGGAAGGTTGTAAAGGTGGGCGGGCTGTGCGCGCGGGACGGGACTCGCTGCTTGTGGACCCGGGCGGAGGTGCTGTGAGCCGGGAAGAAGTGATAACACGGTGCGCTCAATGTTGCCAGACTTTAAAGTGACAGCACCCGACCCGCGGCGCCTCTGCACGGGCTTGTGAGCGGCGGACGCTGAATTTATACTGACTGCGAGGCGGGTTCGGTTCGGGACACGTGCGGGTTTCTTGCAAAGTGCTGTGTACACCAGATGCTGTCAACTGCGGTCCGGTTTCGTCCAAAGCCACGTGGATTACCGCGAGAACGCTCGTATAATGAATTGAAAGCCGCACCAGACCGCTGCGGTGTCCGGGAAAATAGACTTCTTGCGGATTCTTTCCGCTGACCCGCGCGGCTCCCGCACTCGCATCTGCACGCCACGGAGGTCTGTGTACATGGGCGCATTGGTTTTAAGCACTTTCTAAGTTCTGCGGGACCCGCGCGAGTCCCGACCCGCACCGAACTCGCAGTCTGTGTACATCCAGCGTCAGTCTGTGCGTGACGGAGCTCGCTCGCCGCTCCGTGCACACCTCCTCCCTCGACAACGAACAAAAACAATGACCCCCCCGGACTACGACATTCATGCACAATATGCTACATAATGTATTGCAATGGTATTGTAAGTGTGAGTTCTGGAAACGACAAAGGACATATTGTACATAATCCAAGGACAAGTTTAATCAATCAATTTGAACGACTGTAACGTGTCCTTGGATGCAGGGTTTATTCAGAGGTGGACAGATGCACACTGGTCTTTAGTCCTGTGTTAGTTTGATAAAGCCCTGGCTCAGTTCTGGTTCAGTCCTGGTTCAATCTTGATTTAATCCTGGTTTAGTCCTGGTTCAGTCCTTGTTCAGTCCTGGTTCAGTCCTTGTTCAGTCCTGGTTTAGTCTTGGTTTAGTCCTGGTTTAGTCCTGGGTCAGTCTTGGTTCATTACGTTTGTCAGATAAATCTAATGCTTGAAAAGAAACAGCTCAAATGGCTCCTCCATTTTGTGTGATTATTGTGTCTAAAGTTGAGCTCAGTGACGGCTTAAGGACCACAACAGCCTTTTATCTGTCAGACTAGACCAGACTGAACCAGACTAAACAGGATCACAGCCACACGTGAGGGGTGGAAGAAAAACACATCACATTTTCACTGGAAGATCATTAAATATCATTGTTCTGTCGTAGCTCTGGTTTATTCATTACTTTAGTCCTGGTTTAGACCTGGTTTAGACCTGGTTTAATCCTTTGTGTCTTGCTCGTGGGCACAAAAGCAGCAGCTTGTTTGTGACTGTGTTAAATCCAAACAAAGTGGTGGTTTTGGAGGAATCGGGCTGAAAGAAACAAGTCTGATAAATGTGTTTGGACAAGTGTAATCAGCCACCTGCTCCTGTCTGCAGCCCAGACCAGACCTGGTTTAGACCGGTGTTTAGTCCTGTTTTAGACCTGGTTTAGTCCTGGTTTAGACCTGTGTTTAGTCCTGTGTTTAGTCCTGTTTTAGACCTGGTTTAGTCCTGTTTTAGACCTGGTTTAGTCCTGGTTTAGACCTGTGTTTAGTCCTGTTTTAGACCTGTTTTAGACATGTTTTATATATATGTTTAGACCTGGTTTAGTCCTGTTTTAGACCTGGTTTAGACCGGTTTTAGATCTATGTTTAGTCCTGTTTTAGACCTGTTTTATATCTATGTTTAGACCTGGTTTAGTGATGGTTTAGATCTATGTTTAGACCTGTTTCGGACTAGCTCGTGTCCTTTGTTTTCGCAGGGTCTATAGCTCCGGTTTTAGTCCTGTTTTAGACCTGTTTTAGTCCTGTTTTAGATCTGTTTTAAACCTTGTTTGGACCGATGTTTAGTCTTGCTTTAGTCCTCTTTTAGACCTGCTCGTGTCCTTTGTTTTCGCAGGGTCTATAGCTCCTGTTTTAGACCTGTTTTAGTCCTGTTTTAGATCTGTTTTAAACCTTGTTTGGACCGATGTTTAGTCTTGCTTTAGTCCTGTTTCAGACCTGCCCGAGTCCTTTGTTTTCACAGGGCTTCTGGCTCCGGCTCTGGACTGATTGTCTGTGACAGGCCGTTGGTTCGTCTCACATCAACACCTGCTGCAGACTAACTCACCTGGACACTGTCCTCAGAGCGACCTCCAGACCCAGACACAGGCCTGTTTTAGACCCAGGCACAGGCCTGCTTTAGACCCAGACCCAGGCCTGCTTTAGACCCAGACCCAGGCCTGTTTTAGACCCAGACCCAGGCCTGCTTTAGACCCAGACCAGGCCTGTTTCAGAACCAGACCCAGGCCTGTTTCAGAACCAGACCCAGGCCTGTTTCAGAACCAGACCCAGGCCTGTTTCAGACCCAGACCCAGGCCTGTTTCAGACCCAGACCCAGGCCTGTTTTAGACCCAGACACAGGCCTGCTTTAGACCCAGACCCAGGCCTGTTTTAGACCCAGACCCAGGCCTGTTTTAGACACAGACCCAGGCCTGTTTTAGACCCAGACACAGGCCTGTTTTAGACCCAGACCCAGGCCTGTTTTAGACCCAGACCCAGGCCTGTTTTAGACCCAGACACAGGCCTGTTTTAGACCCAGACACAGGCCTGTTTTAGACCCAGACCCAGGCCTGTTTTAGACCCAGACCCAGGCCTGTTTAGACCCAGACCCAGGACTTGATGTAAATTAGCTGTAAAGCTACAATCTGGTGTAAGCATGTCTGCCTTTGTGCTAAATGCAAAATTATACATTGTCCTTAATAAACATTGATTATATTCCTTATTTTTTCTGAGCTGGTTTTAAATATGTAGAAGAAATCTGAGGTGAGAGTAAAACAGTCCAGTCAGGGTTGGTTGTCTCACTTTTACAAACTGTATTTTAAATATTCAATTTCAATGCAAGAAATCAGTGTAAAGTTTCAACTAAAAAATAAGGGTGACATGGTGGTGCAGAGGTTAGTGCTCTGGCCTCATAGCAAGAAGGTCCTGGGTTCGACTCCCGGGCCGCCCGGGGCCTTTCTATGTGGAGTTTGCATGTTCTACCCGTGTCTGCGTAGGTTTCCTCCGGGTACTCCGGTTTCCTCCTACAACTAAAAACATGTCCATTAATGCCTCTCCTGACCCTTCCCCCAGGGCTCCCCTGCAAAAGAGAATCTGAATCTCAGTGGGACTTCCCTGGTTAAATAAAGGTCAGTTAATTAATATAAATCTAATTCTTGTCATGGAGGTTATTCTGTTCAAAAGTTATTGATCACTAACTCAAATTAAAAATATTGTTTTACATTATCATTAGAATCTTGATAAAAATGCTTCTTTTAAATTTCCAATTGTCTTTTTTCTTGCAATTAAACGTCTCCTGATTCAGAAAATGTAAAACATTCTTAAATCAAAAAATCAAACCAAAGACAAGACACATTTGTCTCCCATTGACAGAACATTGTGACAACCAACCCAGACCTGAACAGTTTCCATTAAATGATCAATAACTTGTGATCAGAATAAGACAGAGAACAGCAGGTGGACTCATTAGTTACACAAGACTTTGATCTTGTCTCTGTTGTTAAAATGGATCATGTGAGATGCTGTTTTTGAGCCTAATTATTGTAAAATACAGATCATATAAAAATAACTAAACTCTATGTGGTCACACTTTAGTTTAACCACACAAACACAAACTAAATCTGACTCTTTGGGGAGTTAAATTAGAAAGAAAAACACATTAATGTCATTTTTAAATAGTTAGCTAAACTATAAATTATTTTTACGACGCGTCCGCCTCCGCCGAGATGAAACCGCCGAGCGTGAAGGACAGACGCAGGCACAAGGTGAGAAACATGGCGTCACACTTTCATTTCTCTTTCTTCTTCTTGTGTTTTATCCTGGAGTGTTTGCGTTTGATTCAAATTCCCGTCTCGCTCCTGAGCCCGAGGAGCACAAAAGCTAATCTTCCCCACGCCGAACCGAGCGCGCCCA
The DNA here is from genome assembly GCA_038363315.1 of Mugilogobius chulae. Taxonomy (NCBI): domain Eukaryota; kingdom Metazoa; phylum Chordata; class Actinopteri; order Gobiiformes; family Gobiidae; genus Mugilogobius; species Mugilogobius chulae. The sequence continues at coordinate 92,966 of JBBPFD010000489.1, forward strand.
GGTACACACGGATTAGCCACGGAACAGCGCCTGATCCGCGTCGCCACACAAACACATGGGCGCGGATCCGGCAGCGCGAGCCGTAGCGCCGTTTACATAATTCGGGCGCTAATCCCTTTATCTGCACTTTGCCAATTAGCTTCTGCTGCTCGGAGCGGATCGGGCTTTTGTTATCGGAGGGTCACAAGCGGCGCCACTGAAACCGGAGCCAGGAGTCTGATCCCATCGCGGACTTCACAGGCAAGAAGTTTGGAGACTGGAGGAAGAAGAAATGGTTTGAAAAGTGTCTGCCAGACTGGTAACACTATTTATAGAAAAATCAACACCTAGACTATCAACCAATAACTCCTCTGAACATTTCCATTGCACAGAAACCTTAAATAGTCTGAAAAGCAGAGGTGGAGGAAGTCACTGAAGTCACAAGTAAGTACAAGTCAGCCGGTTATTAGGGTCAAGTAAGTCTAATCAAGTCGTCACCTTGGAATCAACTAATGGCAAGTCATTACATTTTTTTTCTAAGCCACATTTTAAAGGGGTTGCTGAATTTTCACTGCAAACACGATTTAGGTTTTAAATCCAAGTATGTCTGATTGCAGCCCGCAGAACTAACGACACGCCCCCTCACGACACGCCTACTTCTAACGACACGCCCCCTCACGACACGCCTACTTCTAACGACACGCCCCTCGCGACACGCCTACTTCTAACGACACGCCCCTCGCGACACGCCCTACGACACGCCCCCCTCGCGACACGCCTACTTCTAACGACACGCCCCCTCACGACACGCCTACTTCTAACGACACGCCCCCAAGGAAAAAGGTTTGGGTAAAGGTTAAGATAAAAAATATAACAGTTTAGGCCCGTTTAGCAACAGTTATAAACTCGTCACCATGGCAACCACCTCCCTTCGGACCTGACTATCAGCACTAACCACTGGAAAACACGTAAAATCAGACAAAATAAAAAGTATGTAATTAATAAAACAACTAAAAACAAAGACATGTATTTATTTAGTCAAATTTTAATAATTCTCCCATTATTATTAAGTCATACTAAACGTAATTTGAGTAAAAATGCCCCCAAAGTACAAATAATAATTAAATTATTCAACTTTCCATCTATTAGGCTTGGGATCGAGACATCATACAGCTGTAGAATGTTCAGTTGGTCCCATGTTAAACCAATGGAGATTTTAAAATGCTAAATACAGAAAATAGCGTTTATAAAATCACATTTTGACACTAGAGTGATAGATAAACTTTCCAGTACTGACCCAGCAGTTTATTGGGCTGCTCCATGGCTGTTTTGTCTACTTTTTTAAATCGTTTTGTCTAATGTATTCATATGGAAGTTCTGCTAAACTATCAACAAACATGGCGGATTTGCCATTATTTCCATGGTAACCACAGATGCTTCCCGAGCCTAATAGAGTTCTTATTTTCACCAAGGTTTAAAATTTTGCATCGTCTCTGGCGTCTTTATTGTAAAGAGTTCATGTGAATATCGCCACCTAGTGCAAAGACTGCTCACGACACTACTGCTCATTTCTAACGACACGCCTCCATCTTGCAGTCTGCAGCGGGACCCTACTCTTTAAATCAGACTCTCATAAATCCTTTGACACATGGTTAATATTGACATGTATTCATTTTGTTTGCATTTATGGCTTATAAACTTCTTTTTACAAACAACAAAGTGAAACTGGAGAGGACCACCCCAGCTCAGCCAATCAGAGAGCAGCATTCAGCTCCAAATTAGAACTAAAATTCTTTATTATTCAGTTCAGACAGGACTCTGAGGTCTCATTTTTTCACTAAGTGCTGTATTTACTATAGACGTTTTAGTGGAAAACACAAAGTTTACTAATTTACAACTAAAAAAGTTTACTCTTGTCTTATCCCAGCAGTTTCTGACAGTGGGTCTAACTAGCTTTAGCATTAGCATCTGTAAAGTCTGGAACATTTAAATAATTCATTAAGTGGTGTTAAGAAAACAAAAGTTGTCTTTTTTCGATTCCACATAAAACCATAATGTGCAAAACTTAAAAACATCACTGGGATTAATAATAAAACAAAATGATTCACTGTAATTCCTAATAATAGTATTATAGGCTACTATTTACACATTAAATAAATACATTTTGGGAGTTACTGCCTTTAAGGATAAGGAAGGTTGATCTAAATGTGAGAATGTGTAAAACATGTTTAAAAACAAAGTTAGCATTGTAAAATGTGCTTGTGTCACCAAAAGGTTCCTGGTCTGACTGGAAAGTACCTGCCCCAGAGCAGGAGCTAAAAACGTCCCTAAAGTGTGGTCCCAGTCCATAGTTCCTGCTCTGTGTGAATGCTCCCTAAATGGGGACAAGAACTAAAAAGGACTAGGAACTGAAAAAAGTTCCTACAGTGGGAAAAGGCCTCATGTGTGGTCTGGTGCTGCAAACAAAGACTTAGACAAACTCCAGAGAGGTCAGAATCGAGCTGCACGACTCAGATGTCCCTTTAGGCTAATGTTCATTCGCACAAGAAACTGTCATGGCTGACAGTCAAAGACAGACTGGTTTATAGATGAGTTCTGTCTTTACATAAAGTTTGGACAACACACAGACCTTTGAGCCTGTACAGACCACTTATAATAGACACAGTTTTAACACAAGACGAGCCTCGAATGCAACTTTCACTTCAAACCAAGAACTAATGCAATGAAAACAACCTTTCTATGCAGAGCTGTTTCTCACTGGAATGAACTGCCTCAAAAAATAATGATAATAAGAAATCATGATGTTTTTAAATAAAAGTTCTATGAAACTATAGTGTTTGAAAATGTAATGCTGTTAAATGTTTAAGCTTCCCAACCAGTGGTACGTGTACTTCTCAACCTTGCTCTCATTTACTAGACAGAAAATAACTTTAGCTCCTCGTTGATGTGAATATCGCCACCAAAGACCGCTCACTCTAATGACACGTCTCATTCTCAGGACGAAAAAGGTTGGGAACCACTGATGTAAAGTTTCACAACAAAGGCCAAAGGAGAAAGAAAGAGCACGACAGGAAAACCTAAAATGCATAAGATCTCATTTTGTTTATGCATAAGTAAAAGAGCTGTATAAGGATATAAAGGTCTGAGTTTGTGATTCTAATGTGAGTGTGAGTTTATTGTGTGTTATATTTTAATGTGTGTGTGTGTGTGTGTTTGTGTGTTTTACTCTGTGTGTGTGTGTTTAGATTCTAATGTGAGTCTATGGTTTAATGTGTCAGGACGTGTTTGCTGCTGCTGCTGCTGCTGTTTGTGGAGCTGGTCCTGAGAATATATTTAGAGGTGGAGATTCCACAGGCCCACGGCAGCTGTCAGGAACAAGAACGTCTGCAGAGAGAGAGAGAGGGGGAGGAGGGAGAGAGGGAGAGAGGGGGAGGAGGGAGAGAGGGAGGGGGAGGGGGGGGGAGGAGGGGGAGAGAGAGGAGAGGGAGAGAAGGAGGGAAAGAGAGAGAGAGACAGAGAAGAGAGGGGGAGGGAGAGAGAGAGAAAGGAGAGAGAGAGGAGAGGGAGAGAAGGAGAGGAGGGAGAGAGAGAGAGAGGGAGAGAGAGATAGAAGAGGGGGAGGGAGAGAGAGAGAGAGGGAGGGAGAGAGAGAGGAGAGGGAGAGAAGGAGAGGAGAGAGAGAGGTGAGAGGGGAGAGAGAGAGAAGAGAGAGAGAGAAAGGGAGAGAGAGAAGGGGGAGAGAAAGAAAGAGAGGTGAGAGAGGGGGGAGAGAGGGAGAGAGAGAGGGAGAGAGAGAGGGGGGGAGGGAGAGAGAGATAGAAGAGAGGGGGGAGGGAGAGAGAGAGGGAGGGAGAAAGAGAGAGAGAGAGGGAGAGAGAGGGGGGGGAGAAAGGGAGAGAGGGAGAGAGAGAGAGGGAGGAGAGAGAGAGAGAGGGAGGGAGGAGAGAGAAAGAGGTAGAGTGAGGGAGAGAGAGAAAGAGAGAGAAATGGAGGAGAGAGAGCGAGAGAGAGGAAAGAGGGAGAGAGAGGGAAAAGAGAGAGATAAAGAGAGAGGGGGAGAGAGGGAGGGGGAGAGAAAGGAAGGAGAAAGAGAGGGAGGCGGTAGAGAGGGAGAGAGAGTTAAGGAGAGAATGAGAGAGAGAGGAGACAGCAAGGGAGGGAGGGAAGAGAAAGAAGAGAGGGAGAGAGGAAGAAAGAAAGAAGGGGAAAGAGGGTGCGTAAGAGATAGTTAGAAGGGAGGGAGGGAGAGTGAGTTAAAGAGAAAAGGAGAAAAGGAAAGGAGAGAAAGAGGAGAGAGGGAGCGAGAGGAGCGAACAGGGTCTACAACAGAGAAAGAGGTTGGAGGAGGGGAAAGGAAAGGAAGAGAGGAAGCAGGAACACCAAGAAGAGAAGAGAAGAGAGTGAGATGGGGAAAGAAACAGAAATAAAAGGAGAAAGGCAGAAGAGAAGGAAAAAGAAGAAGAAGGGGAGCAGTGGAGGAGAGAGAATGAAAAAGAGAGAGAGAAGAAGAAATCAGGAGGGGAGAGAACGAGGCGAACGAGTGGAGACAGAGATGTACGAGGTGCAACGACAAAACAATGTGGAGCCAAATGAACACAACGGCTTTAATGATCACTACTGGCTGCTGCTAAACCCGGACTAGACCAGGACTATAGACCAGGACTAAAGCAGGACTAAACCAGGACTTGAACCAGGACTAAAGCAGGATTAAAACCAGGACTAAAGCAGGACTAGAACAGGTCTGTACCAGGACTAAAACCTGGCCCGAGGAGAGTCTAAAGTGAGGCTCTTTGATATTCAGGTGCTGCTGTGATCCAAACAAACAGAGGTAATTCCCAGAGGACCCGCCCCCAGGAAGTGTTTGTCCAATCAGAGCGCTCGGATCTCTGACAGGACCAAAGAGCTCGACGGCAGAATGTAAATGTGTCTGAGCAGAGAGTCAAGCAAAAGGTTTAGGTAAAGCAAAGATAATGCTGCAAATGAAACTACAGAGCTGCGAAGTATAAGGGATTTAGCTTCATCTGTTGAAGCACGAGGCAAAATAATTCACTTTCTGAGCTTTTAATCTCGTTATAACATTGTTTCTTTGTTAAAAACATGGCTGTGTCCATAAGTCCGGACTATTCCTCAAAGTCGGCCAGTATTGACCCTTTGCACGTGTGGTCAGCGCTCCTCGTGGGGAACGCCCACTTCTCCATGCTGGAGGGCAAAAAGCTCTGTCTGTGCATTACAGCAATGGTAAACTTTGCCGAAAACTTGCTCGTTTCTAAGTAATTTTAACTGATTTCCAATTGTAAAATGGCTGTATCATCGGGAACATGCTGCACTAATAAGCAGAGTTTTTAATCTCCACCACGCTGGATTTAACACAGACTGCGAGGTCTGGGTGCGGGTCGGGACACGTGCGGGCGTTTTTGCTGAGTGCCTGTTACACCAGATGCTGTCAACTGCGGTCCGGTTTCGTCCAAAGCCACGTGGATCACGTAGATCCCGCGAGAACGCTCGTATAATGAATTGAAAGCCGCACCAGACCGCTGCGGTCTCCGGGAAAAATAGACTTCATGCGGATTCTTTCCGAGAGTCGCTGCGACCTCTCGCGCACGGTCGCAGTCGGACATGTCGTTTACGCACGGTGTAAATCCAACGCATTGGTTTTAAGCACTTTTCGTAAGTTTGCGTGACTCGCTCTCAAGTTGCACTTAGTGTAATCCACTGTAAGCCTGGAGCTTTTTTATTTACATTTTGATGAAGATAGAAGATGCTTTGTGGATGGCAGCAATAAATCAAAAGACCTAAATCCCTCTAAGTCACTACGGCTTTGCAGTGAAACACTTTAAACAGGTAAGTCAAGGCTAATGAGAAAAAAAAGTATGACATTTGAAAATGCAATGAATATCTGAAACAGCCTGCATTATGGATGGCTAACACTTTAGCCTCACATAGCTTAAGTGACTGAAAACCCTCTTTGTATAGCTTTTATCTGCTCCATAGTCGTGAGGACAAAACACCTGTTTACCACCCCACCAGAATGTACAAATCAGTCAGGCAAACATGTAAATGTTAATTATTCGGGCGGTACAAACATAGCAGGCGAAGAGGGCAATGGATCAGCTGCATTCATTAGCTTTTACTAATACCTTGTTTTGTGTGCGTCTCTAAAAGATCCTACTTCCACAGACAAATGTACTGAACATGCACTAGAAAGCCTCCACTGCTTTGTTTTAAAAAAGGAAAAAATAAGAAAATTGTGAGAATTTGTCAGTTTTGTGCTTCCTGTAGCTGCGTACACGCACTTTTCTGCCTCGAGGCCACGTGATCAAGTGACGTAGGTGCATGGTTCAATAGGTCGTACAGACAAACACTCAGGCGCAGACAGAGGAGGAGCTCCAGACGACACCAGTGCTGACCTAAAAGAGTGATACATGTCTCTGATCATTCACAAGCCACAGCGCAAAGTCAAAAGACTCAAGTTCTACCTCTCAAGTTTCTCAGTCAGTCTTTACTGTACGACAACAGAAATAGCTAAAAATATTTTATTTAGTTACAACCACAAACAGCTGATAAACTAATAGTCTGCTGGTTTAATCACAAAAAACCACTGCCACATTTTACTTCAGAATTGAGCAAACTAGGCATTCTGCCCAAAACATCTGATCTGGTGAGGATAATACAGGAAGTGGCGCACCGAGGCTCTTGAGTACGGCTCTTTGGCTCATTCAGACACAGTTGCACGTCCACACACTCACTCTCTCTCTCTCTCTCTCTTACGCTGCGTGTAACTGACAGTGCAGTATCATGCTTTTTCATATCGTGCTAAATGCCGGCGTAACGATATAGTACTAAAAACAGCTGTGAATTGTGCTAAAAATACGCTGTTTTTGTGCCGTGGTAAATGTACGCCCTCTAGTGATACTGTGTTGACATTTAAACATTAACAGAATTACACTGCCCAGTATTAATCTGTGAAAATGGACCTTCATATTGATGCTTATTTTGTGAAAATCCGCTGTATATCCACGGAGAAAAGATCCAAAATATACTGTAAAATATAACGTGTAACAACTGCGCTGCACGAAAATCTTTCAACGTGATCTTTTGCAGCTTTTACTTTTACATGAATGTGACATAAACAGATGTTCACACACTGACCTGACCAGTTGGTGCATCAGTGTTTTCTTCTGCTCTGATCACAACAGGACGAAATTACAACGCTAGTTAGCTTCGTAAAAGATACAAGAACGGTGGCAGAGTGGTGAGCGCTCGGCCTCACAGCAAGAATCTTTCGGTTTGAAGTTTG